>CM043885.1:22161439-22295210 GCA_024034495.1 Camelina laxa
CAAAGGGAGAACCAATAGTTTCAAGAGAAAGAAAGGTAACAGAGAGACTACTCCACTGATATATGTAGATAAATTTGAGGTAAGAGTCTTGTAACCATACCAACACCACATGCTGCAAGATACAATAAGGCAGGTGAACCCAGTCCTCCAGCTCCAATAACTAATACCGAAGACTTCAAAAGATTTGACTGCCCTATAATTAAAACACACACACACAAACATAGAACAGAACGGAAGAATCAATATATTGAAGAAACAACCAATCAAGATTTCAAACAAATGCATTTTATAAGAGTTCGGAGTAGATACTAAACAAAAACAATAAAATTTCTCAACACATCAGGAAAATCAAAGATTACAAAAGAAACCCAATACAAAAGTTTTATCTTTCAGCTCCATCATCACTTAGCACAGAATGATTCAAATCAGAAACTAGAACGTGAAAAAGAGTTTGTATTTGAGTACCTTCAACAGCAAAAGAAGGAAGTAACAGTTGGCGACTATAACGGTAAATCTGATCCGGAGACAACCCGTGTTCAAGCTCCGGCGCCGTTGGATAACAGCAACCATTAGAAACGGCGTCGCACCGTTCAACCGCCGCCGCATCCTGGAGCTTTGCCTCGAGGGTCGATATACGGTGCTCTAGTTCGGCCTTCTTGAGCTTTAAATCTTTCAGTTCCCGGACAATTTCCGACGAATCTCCACCGTTCGACTCCATCACGGCAAGGCAATGTTACAGTTACAGACACCGATAAGTACAAGAAGAACCCTAGAGGTTTTGATTAGTTAAAAAAAAGCATCAAAGAGGACGATGTGTTTTAGTCGTTTTAAACCGGACTTAACCACGAACCAAATTTGTTATCCGGGTTGGCCGGTTGGGATTGAAGACAATCCATTAACTATTTCAATTAGACAAAAAACTTCATGTTTAGAATGAGTTTGGATTACAATTTATTTTTAATTATTTTTAGTTTAATGTTTTGGTATCTCGAAATAATCAAATAGCACATTTAGATTTAGTTCTATTTACAGTGATTGAAAGTGGCAGCTTTAGTGACGACGCATAATCATGTCTTCTTGCAACGGAAGCATCAAGATTATAGTACTTTGGGCAATTATATAAGTTGGGAACGAGAAACATGAAACACAAGTGTCCTTGAAAGATTCTTTTGGGCAGACAAAACTAATGACAAGTAGTTGTAGTACTCTTAGGTAGCAAAATCCCCAACTATGTTAAAATAAAAAAGAGAGTAGAACCCTTTAGAGATTAGGCATCTCTAAGCTCGTATATCCTAAAGAAAAAAAAACAACATCTTTAAGCTCGGTCATGAAAGATTAACTCAAAAGGCATCATCATCATGATCGTCATCAGGGAGTGGCTGATTTGCGGCAATTTGGAGGTCACTTTCATTCCTACAAATACACACAAAACATATTAATTCGAAAAAGCAAAACCTATCAAAATATATATAGTCAAGTCATCTCAAATTAAGCCTTATAAAACTTACTTGTGCTGAACAGCTACGTCAATGAATACTTCCGGTGGAGCAAGAGCTGCAGGTGACTCGACAAAGCGAAGGTTTGCGTCTCCAGCAAGTCTTCTAGCAAAGATACAAAAAGGGTTTCTCGAAATTGTAATTGCTCTTCGCAGATGTCTCATAGTATACTGCAAATTCTTCTTCCTGTGGAATGTATAGCTTGCTTCGCCTTCACTTGTCGATTCTTCACATCAACTTTGTTCCCACACAGAACAATCGGAATGTTTCACGCACTCTGTTTAATAAATATACAAATCCTACGTTACCATTTTGAGCTTTTCTTGTTAATGACAAACAAATATGCAATTAATATGAAAGAAAAAAAAAAAGAAAAAAAATTCCTGTACCTGCAGAGATCATTGTACCATGTCCTAACGTTCTTGTATGTGATATTTGCTGTGACATCAAACATATTTGCTGCAAAAAGTATTATATTAAAGATTAATTGATTATCAAAATCCAAATCAATATGGAATTTTTTCAGTTCATATTCCTATTATCCACGTAACTATTACAATAAGGCTAATGTGCAAATAAGAGAAGTAAGGATATATTCGTGAGTTTCACGCCCTAAAGCCAGTTAAGCTTACTCTAGATTAACTAATTAATACACAAAATTAATAGACCTGAAACTAAGTGATCTTAGGATAATTTCATAATTTAGATAGTATAAAAACAAATCAATAGTATAACTTACTAGTAACCATCCCTTAATCCAGCACATTTCTCTTGTCCAGCAGTATCCCAACATTGAAAACGGATCTTGCCATGGTTAGTGACGAAATCTAGAGGATGAACCTCCACACCTTTAATAGCTATACAAAGTCCAAAATTTGGAAAAAAATCAACATCAGAAATCGTTATCAATAGGGATTATTTGTTTGCTTTCATTCACGAGCAAACATCTATTAACACTTACGTTCATACTTCTTCTCAAACTCTCCCGCAAGATGTCTCTACTCTTGACGAAAGTTGTTTTTCCTGTGCTTCCATCACCAACAATGACAAGTTTGAAGGTTGGATAATCGACGTTTTGCTGATTAGGTAAAAGCCTGATCAAACAAATATATATCCAAAACACGAATTTAGACAAAACAAAACAAGAAAAGAAATTAAACACATGAAAACCCTAGATGGGAAGATAATTTACCATCTTTAAGAAAGTATACGAGAAAGGGCAAAATAGTAGATGACTTTTTAGGTACAGGTGTAAGATAGAGTGACATATATATACTTGACACAGTTTGACTTAAAGTTGATGCTACCCTCTTTTCTATTTTTGAAACTAACTTCAAATTTAAGCTACTTGCTTTTGGTTTTGTTAATAAACGCACACTCGCAAAGGGCATAAACCCACTAAACGGGCCAATCATTTAAATTAAACATGAATTAATTCTCTCTCTAAATTCGGATGTTTTTAAATATGAAACACAAACTTAAATGACAATCAAATAAATAATGAAACCATTTGACTAAAATCATTATCTAATGTTAAACAAAATAGAATTCATAAAGAAGAAAAGATAAGGCGGGTTAGCGAAGATATCTTATGGCTCGCGCATGCGACAGTGTTAGGCACTTGCATTTTGCCTAAAAGGCGATAAAAGCCTACCTCATCATTTCGTATTTCTCTATCTGTCTTGACTCACCGATTTCTATTTGTGTTCAATTTGAGTTTTACAAGTTTAATCTTTCCTTCTAACGTAAACATGCAAGTCTTTGAATATCTATCCATATATATAACAACATGTAACTTGGTAATTCCCTTGTGTCGTATTGTATTGATTCAAGAGTATATATACAAGTGTATTAGGTTTACATAAGGACATAATTGGAATATTAAAGTATTCCTATTCTATCACTCCCCCGCAGTCGAAGCCGGATTGTTCATGATGCCGAGACTGGACTTGAACTCCATGAATAGGGGTGTGTGAAGACCCTTTGTGAAGATGTCTGCATATTGGCTTGACGAAGGTATGTGTAGAACACGGATGTGACCGAGAGCTATCCGCTCACGTACAAAGTGGATATCAATCTCCACATGCTTCGTACGTTGATGCTGTACCGGGTTGGAGGAGAGGTAGACAGCGCTGACATTGTCGCAGTAGACAAGTGTGGCAGTGGTGAGGGGACAATGAAGCTCAAGGAGTAAGTTGCGTAGCCACACCAGCAACTACATTGGCCACACCTCTATACTCTGCTTCGGCACTTGATCTTGAAACAGTGTGTTGCCGTTTGGAAGACCATGAGATGAGATTGTCACCATGAAAGATGCAGTAACCAGAGGTGGAGCGCCGCGTCGAGGGACAACCCGCCCAGTCAGCATCAGTGTAAGCCGTTAACGAGGAGGTTTTCGTGGGCGTGAGCTGCAAGCCATGCTGAAGTCTGCCTTTAACATACCGAATGATGCGTTTGAGTGCAGTAAAGTGTGATTCTCGTGGATCATGCATATACAAACACACCTGCTGAACATCATATGCAATGTCAGGGCGAGTGAACGTGAGGTATTGAAGAGCACCTGCTAAGCTGCGATAGAGTGTGGGATCAAAGAATGTAGGACTGTCAGCAGCCGATAGTTTTGTGCGAGGATCCGCCGGTGTTGTACATGAGTTGCACTTGTCCATGTTGGCCCGTAAGATTATTTCCGATGCATATTGTCGTTGGTCAAGGAAGAGACCCGCAGAGTTCCGCTTGATGGAAATGCCAAGGAAATATTTTGCCGGACCAAGGTCGGTCATGGAGAACTCACTGTGGAGAGAAGCAATGATGGCATCGCGGAGAGGAGTGGATGACAAGGTGAGCAAGATATCATCAACATATAGAAGGAGATACGCCCTGCCTTGGGAGGTGTTGTAAGTGAAAAGAGAGGAATCGCATTTGCTCTGCTTGAAACCAACTCGACGAGCAAAGGATGCGAACCGTTGATTCCACATTCGCGGTGCTTGTTTGAGTCCATAGATGGATTTGTGAAGCAGGCAAACGTGGTCTGGCTTGGACGGATCTCGAAACCCCGGTGGTTGGTGCATGTACACAGTTTCATCAAGTTCACCATTTAAGAAGGCATTTTTGACATTCAATTGATGAATGGACCAATTGCGGGAGAGAGCGAGGTCGAGCACCATGCGGATCGTTGCTGGTTTTACTACCGGACTAAACGTTTCATCACAGTCAATACCAAACTCTTGGGACTTACCATTAGCCACCAAACGTGCCTTGTAGCGAGTGAGGTTCCCATCTTCATCATGTTTGTGTGTAAATACCCACATAGAACGAACAATATTAACAAATTTGGGACGTGGAACCAAAGACCAAGTTCTTTTTTTAATTTGAGCACCATATTCCTCATCCATTGCACCATGCCAGTTAGGATCTTTTAGAGCTTGGAGGTGAGAAGAAGGTAGAGGAGAGATTGTTTGAGTGAGAAGCGAAAGAGGCTGGCGTGGTTTGGTAATACCACTTTTGCTACGAGTTACCATTTTATGGGCAGGAGGGGGAACCACAACAGGAACTAGTGGCGGAGGGTCAGTGTTTGTTGGTTGCGGCACCGGTGTCGGAGCCGGAGGTTGTGATGGTGTTTGACGGAGTAAGGGAGAGACAGGAGGTGGTGGATCAATATTGGTAAGAGGTAGTGGAGGTGAAGCGAGAGTGTGAAACGGGAAAGTGGATTCGTCAAATGTGACATGACGAGAGATGATGATTTTTCTAGTGGTAAGATCAAGACAGCGATACCCACGGTGCGAGGAAGGGAAACCCAGAAAGACACATGCGGTTGATTTCGCCGCTAGTTTGTGTGGGGTGGTGGCTAAGAGGTTTGGATAGCACAAACATCCGAAAACACGAAGGTGGTCGTAAGAGACTGGTTGTTGGTAGAGTTTTGTAAATGGTATCTCATTATGGATGGCTTGAGATGGAACAATGTTAAAGAGATGAGTGGCCATGTTCAAAGCTTCTACCCAATAAGATGTGGGCATGTTTGCTTGAAACAGGAGAGAACGTACAAAATTGTTTAATGTACGTAGAGTGCGTTCGGCCTTCCCATTTTGCTGTGATGTGTGGGGACAAGAGAAACGTGAGGTGATTCCATGTGAGGCAAGGTGAGCAAGAAAATCCCGATTGTTGTACTCCCCACCATTATCACATTGGAGAGATTTTATTGTACGACCAAACTGATTATTGACATAGGCGGAGAAGTGTAAGAAAGAGGAAAACACTTCAGATTTTCGTTTAAGAGGATATACACAAACAAAATGACTATAATGATCTAGAAAAACAACATAGTATTTGATCCCACTGATGCTGGAAACTGGGGAGGTCCAGACATCAGAATGAATTATTTGAAATGGTTCAGAAATAATTGAAACAGAATTATCAAATGGAAGTCGAACGTGTTTCCCAAGTTGCAAGCATGACAAAGAGAAAAGTCTGGTTTTGAACAATTTATTAAACCATTAGAAATAAGAGAATTGAAAACGGAGTTTCCCGGGTGGCCGAGACGACGGTGCCACACGGTGGAGTTGATAGAGGAAGACAAGAACGCTTGAGGAGAGGAAAGAGGTGGGGTGGACGAGTTGTTGATGGAGTATAGGGAGCCCGAGCTGTCACATCGGAGAAGAGGAGTTTGTGTGCTCAAGTCCTTAACAAGAAAACCAAAGGGATCAAATTCAATGGAAACCCAATTATCGGTGGTAAACTGACGAACAGAGACAATGTTTTTAATGATAGAGGGGCAAACAAGGACATTGTTAAGATGGAGATGTCTGGTCTTAGAAAGAAGATAAAGGTAGCCGATGGAGGTGGTGGGAAGAGAAGATCCATTACCAACAGTGACAAAGGGAATGGTATTCGAATTAAAAACAGAACGTAAAGTACCTGGTTCCGACGTGATGTGTGCTGTGGCGCCGGTATCCATATACCAATTGGAATCCTGCGGGTTCTGCAGCGTCATGGTACCGAAAGCTTGAGCAATGTTCGGTGGAATTGCAGTTGGCATCGGAGGTCCAGTCGGCACCAAGGAAGGATACGCCCCGAGAATACCATTGTTGTGAGGTAGAGTAGTGGTAACATGATATGCCATGGGAGATGGACGCCACTGTTGTTGAGTCCACGGTTGCTGGTGGGGTGGAACTGGCCAGTACGATGGTTGTTGCGGCATCCATGAGTTGTTAATGTTGTGGTGATTGTTGTGCCGACCACGTCCACGATAACCGTTGTTGCGACCACGACCACGACCACGTCCTCTGTTTTGATGTCCACGGTTGGTGTGAGGAGGAAAGTGTTGCAGAGATGAATTGCGAATGTTGGTCGCATGATGGGACTGAGGAGTTGATGGACCTGCGTCGTTGTAGAGCAGATGAGGGGTAGAGGTACCAAGAGGAGAAGAAGGTACCTGTTTGGAGGGTTTGTTGAGACGCTCTTCCTCAAGAAGCAATATAGACCGAGCAGCACCAAACGAGGGGAATGGTGACTTGTGTTTGATGACATTATGAATGTTATCAAATTTTTCAGAAAGTCCATTCAGCATATGTATCACCAACGAGCGCTCAGTGATAGGAGAGTCGACATTAGCAAGCAAATCAGATATTGATTTGAGTTTTTGACAATAGTCATGAACAGAGAGATCACCAATCGTAAAGGATTGCAGCTCGTTCTCTAGTTGAATTGCTCGGGCCTCCTTATTATCACGGAACAGGTTTTCGATAGTGACCCGAAGCTCACGAGCAGTGCAACGCGATTTGAGGACCGTGTCGAGAAGAGAAGGAGAGATCGTTCCATAGATCCACATTTTGACCAGACCGTCACGCTCTTTCCAGGCCGTGTCTTGAGGAGTTGCAGGAAACGAGGTCCCATCGAGATGACCAGAAACACTGAAGCTGAGACAGTGAGTCTCAAATAGTTCACGCCACGCATCATAGTTCATCTTCTGCATATCAAGGACCAAGGGAATGTACGACTTGATGTGTGTCACACCAAAAGCTTTCTCTGCCGGTTGAGCCATTGATAAGGTGAACAAGAAACAAGAGAAGACTGACGAGAATTGAAGAAGAAACTAAGACGAGAAACAGAGCGTAGGAGCAGAGGAAGAACAGAGGAAAGGAGGGGGGGCGGCAGTTTTTTTTTTAAAAATAGGGTTTTTTTTCTTATGGTGGCTCTGATACCATGTAACTTGGTAATTCCCCTTGTGTCGTATTGTATTGATTCAAGAGTATATATACAAGTGTATTAGGTTTACATAAGAACATAATTGGAATATTACAGTATTCCTATTCTATCACAACAAACAATAATGCTTCTATTTATTTTCATATGATTTATTGTGAAGTCTTTTCACTTTTGTTGGCATAGATATTATTACTTAAAAGGTTAAACAGTAAACATATGTGCTAGGAAAAGTGTGTTTCAAGTACTTTTCTAAAATATAGAATATTATTGTAGGTGAATTTGTTGTTTGATATAATAAGAATGTTTTGTGGTTTATCAATGTTTTTTTACTACAAAATAAAGAATGAAATTTCGATTTAATTAGTATTTGAATTTCAACAATTTTGCTTGGAGTCTAAATAACTCCAACTGTTTTTGTGTCCGTCACAGAACGTTGAGGCTCTCAAATTCCTGGGTGAAAAGAGCTAGCTAGTGCTTCTACCCTTTGTGACTATAATGAATGATAGATTTCTTTGCACATTATATTTTCTTCTCTTTCCATTAGTTCAAATCCGCACTATTGGCCCTTGTGTAGAATGGGACCTGATTTAAACAAATCCACACTCTGGTTTTGACTTGGCTCGGTATATACAATCCGCTCTCAATGAGCAACTGTATGATTTTATGACAAAATTGGAATTTCCAAGTTTTGTGTCTCCTCTTATTACTGATTACTAACTATTTAATTTGAAATTGAGTTTTTAACTCTGGAAAATCTATGGTCATGAGTCGAAAATCGTATAAATTTTTAAGAAAAAAAAAATATTTTAAAGGTTCCAAAAGTTTGAATAGAACTATGTCAACTGAATAACTAACAATAGGGATCCAAATCTCTAAAAAAAAATATAAAAATGTATGCTTTAATAATATTAATATGTTATTAAGAGATATTATATAATGCTTAGGTAAAAATCAGATTGTCTTATTCAAACCCATCATCCACCATATATATGAACATATGATCGACAACACACATAAATCCGCGTGAGGAGTATTATCGTCCATCAAACCCTTACGATGCAAATGTACTTTAACCGATGGTTCATTAAATTACATCGTATTTTATAGTAACAAATGTACAAGACATGGAAGCTACACTATATAAGGTATGTGCTCAACATCGTAGACATATAATTTTAAAATAAAGGTTGACTAAATCTGACAAAGACTGGTGTTGTCTCTGACGTTGACCAAAAAAATATTTCAAATTATTATATTTTAATTTTATATATTTTTATTCATACTATTAAAAACAAAAATAATAAATAGTTTATGGTTTTGCAGAAATAAAAATATATCATATATTCAATATCTTGACAATTTATTCATTCTTATAATAGTTAGTTGTTTTTCAATTTAAAGCAAAACTAATAGTAAAATAAATATCAATAATAATAATTTTCAAGATACTAAAATTGAAATTAAAATTGGAAATTATAATCAATTAGTAAGGAAATTGCTTATTTTTATATTGTCAATTAAAAAAGTCAACTTATTATTTTATTTAATTAAATACAATTTTTTTATAATAAAAGTAATATATTTGATTGTAAACAAAAAATACACGCAATATTTATTTTTAATATATAGAAGATAGAGGATCCAAAAATTGATTTTGCATACAATATATTTTAGTGTAGCAAAAGTAATATATATATATATATATATGTATTCAAAATAATTATTAATATTTTTATTTAACTACTGTAAAAGCTCTATAAATTAATAAATTTTGTTGGTCTCGAGTCGGAATAGTGTAAATAATAAAAAATTCGATAAGATAATAAGACAATAATTTTTTTGAAATCCCTATGTAAAATATGATCTCATAATATCAAAAATTTAATAATTAGGTAAATTTATTTATATATATAATGTATGTTTAAATTTTGAATTTTTTTCTAGAGCTAATATCCATAATACTGTTGTTATGTTGTTTTTTTTCTTTTCAAATTATAAAGATATAAAATACTCCATAACAACAGAAAATAAATAATTTTAAAAATATTTCAATTTCTAGATATGCATCATCATTTTGATAGTTTAACTGATATTATTATTCATAATTTTGAATTTATGTATATCATGTGTAATCTAGTTTTGCTAAAATTGTCTCAATTCATATTTTTAAAATTTTAAACAACTATAAATATATCTATAAATTAATAATATTAATTAATTACACAATAAAATAATAAATATTAAATTATGGATAAATCAATATTACTATAAATTAATAAAATGTTATGGTCCCAACATTGTTAATATATAGAGGTTTTACTATATTAGTTTAGCTTCAAAATTTAAAGTACTATTTATAAGAATGAATACATTAAAGGTGTATACAAAATATATAGTTATATAATATAGAATACTAGATAAGGATCCGCCCGATGTGCGCGTTTAAAATTTTGTAAATAAAATTAAATTTAGCGAAAATATATTAAAATTTGTTTTATGTTATTTATAATTTTTTTTTGCTATAATACACTGATTTATATCTATTTACAAATTTTTTATGTATGTTACCACTAAAAGTGTATTTTTTTACACCTAAATATATTGTATGTTACACCTAAATGTCTATATGAACACATTAACCCAACTATTATATATTTCTTTACTTTCACTTTTGCTTAGTTTTTTTAATTACAAAAATTGTTGGTTCAAACAATAATTCAAAGAAAAAATATATTACATAGTATACTAACCAATTATTGTTAAAAATGTATACTGATCAATGGTGTAATATCACAATAGTGTATTACCAGCAATGAAGAGAACGTCGGCTCCACCCTCCACCCTCCTCCCTCCTTTACGGAGAGAACCTTTTGTCCAACCTCATCTACCATGAAAAAAACTTTGGCTCCGCCTTCCTTCCTTAGAGAGATAACCATGTGTCCAACCTTCTTTACCTTATTTCCTTGGGGAGATAACCTTGCGACCAACCTCCTCCACCATAGAAAAAACCTCGGCTCTGCACTCCTCCTATACGGAGAGAACATGTTCACATTTTTTAGCTATCTCAAAATTGTTTGCTCCGACAACCAAAGAAACTAAAGACTATTTTCTAACGTCACAAAATCTTTTGATAGTAAATAATGTTAAATTTCTTAATGTATTCGTGAAAGCTTCTTTGACATACAATGATGTAGCCTCTGTCTTTGTAACACCCTGAAAGCCACATTCCTTAGTGGACCTCACGTCCACTCCCGACCTGTGGGCCCATCCATATCCGACGGCCGTTCTGTTACATCTGAGAGGCTTTAAATACTTTATTGCCCCTACAAATCGCCACATGATATTTTTCTGTGTTTTGTCCTCACTCGCGCAGTTCCTACAATCACTTCCCAAAAGCTCACCCATCATGAAACTACTCCAACTCAAGCATGCTTAACTGTGGAGTTCTCTCAGGACCCTTGACTAAAAAGATAAGTGCACTTTGGTGACATAGGTGGTCAAATCAATTCTTTTAAAGAAAGTGAGCCCAATCTTTATACGTATTTAAAAAAGATATAAAGTTTTCTAGTTGGCGCAGTTGGAAGTTGCTTGGGAGGATCTGTGCTGGTTCTGCAAACCAGTGTGTCGCAGTCTCCATTTTTAGGTCAATATATTAATTTTATCTATTCCGAACTGAAAAAACAGAAAGTTTAAGAAAATTTTGGTATAAAAAAAGAAGATTTTACTTTCCCATTCCAATTTTTTTACAAATAGAACAAAATTAAAAGCAATGTTTTTGAATAAATTATTTTGTTAGATGAAAAATATGAGAAAATATATGTTTATATAGAAGTGAGCATTTACAAAATTTAGAATAATAGTTAACTGTATATTTTCCGTAATCCTTTTTCTATTGTTTTTGTAGAATTAAAAACTTAAAATTAAAAATAAGTAAATAATGTTATAATTTCAAAATTTATGAAATATATATATATATATATATAATCTCATTATAATTATTTGTTTTAAAAAATGTTTAAATTTTTGAAATTTTTTGATAATTGTCTTTTTACATTATTAATATTGTTTAAAACAAAATATTTTGTTAACTGTTGAAATTTCAAATCTCTCCTATTATATTAACTTGTACACATGTCAAAATCTTGTTAATGACAACTTTCAAAACTCAACTTTATATAATTAGACTCTTTTTCTTTTAATAATAGGCCAAGTAATTCACTATAAGGTAGGATTTTTTAAAAAAAGTTTAATTATTGTAGTATTTTTAGGATTTTATCTGGGGTAAGTATGTGTATCTTTATTGTAAAATTATCTGTATGATTTTTTTTTATGTTTTTGAATATGAATTTTTATTAATATTTTAATATTTAAAAAATCTACAACATAATAAGATTTTGACACATATCGTAATAACGTTTTTACACATGTCGTAATCTTATGAATTATTAACTTTTGAAACCATACTTTATATAATAAGATAATTTCTCTTATAATTAGATTTTAAATAAATTAAGTTTTACTTTATCTATTTACTTTTATATAAAACCTTTTTAGGTTAGATTTTGAATTTTAACATTTTTATGTTTTAAAATTTTAATAATGAAATGACATATGTTACCATATGAATGATATAATTGACATGTATCACGATCTTGTTAATGAGTAATTTTGTTATCTAGGTTTATTTAATACGTATTAATTTTAAAAAAACTTTAAACTATTAATATAACAATTAATTATTTTTGGTATTTGACAAAAAAAATATATATACATAAAAATTTGGAATTTTATTTTGGTCAGCGGCGGAATTGGTCGACCGGTGTACCGAAATTATATATTTATGGTGTTAACCACATGACATCATATAGTTCATATATGTGACAATAAAATACATCTATTTCTTTTAGTTGATAGCACAATATTAAACTTGGCATTTGTGATTATGAGTTCTCTTATACTTTGTGTAGTTATCAATCTTTTTTTCCACGTACAAAGTAAGGAAAAAATATACGGTGTCACAAATTTTTTTTTATATTTTTTTCTCTTCTAACTTCTCACGTGGAGGATACTAGTGGCGAACATCATTTAAATTTACCTACACCCACCATATAATATCTCACAGATATAGTACTCAAGGAAACTAATTCAACCGATATTCTAATAAATCCTCTCGAGATGTGGGTGGGAATCAATTTAACGAGAAACTTCCAAGTCTAACATCTCGGAAATAAAACATTTTTATGAAAATTTGCTTGTTGGATCAACCATGAGATATGATACCGTATTAAGAGATATAGACCATATTAAGAGATATGGTCTAACTAAACATAAAAACTAGTTCAGAAGATAAGGATTGCCACATCACATATATACTACTCAAGGAAACTAGTCCCAACCAATGTGGTAGTATATATGTGATGTATCCCAACCAATGTGGTAGTATAGATGTGATGTATCCTAACCAATTTGGTAGTATATATGTGATGTATCCCAACCAATGTGATGTGGCAATGTGGGATATTCTAATAATATCTACTTACTTCCTTCTTCTTCTTTTTTTTTTTTTGATAATATCTACCTACTTCCTTATATATATTTACTTCAACAAATAATTCACTACACCCAAAAGAACTTCTAACAGAGAGAAAGTGTGTGTGTATATATTGTGCCCACTCTCTGAAATTATCAATCATTTCATGTGGTTACATTGATTGATTTCCCAACATTAAATCCACCCCAAAATCGAAGTGAGTATATATATTCCGAGTGTAGTAACATCTTAGAGATGGTTTTGGAGGATAGAAAAGAAGACGGTTCTTCTTTGCCACAGCCGCCCGGTAGTTTCTCCAAATCATCACCGTTGGAGTTGGATGTCGTTAATCCGTCCAATCAGAAAAGTTCGCCGGGAACTGTTTTGGATGGCGAGAAGGTTGAGAAAAAGCCTGGAGGATGGAGAGCCATATCGTTCATCTTAGGTATTTTATTCGTATAAACATAATTTACGTTTTAGTTGATCTTTCCTCAATTTCCATAATTGGATACATATAGTTCTAGAACCCATTGAGTATATTGATATAATTGGCCGTTTCATGATTCTCGTTTTGCCTATTAAATATTTTCAACCCGATCAGGAAAAGAAGGATTCTATCATAAATCTATATATATGTATTGTTCTTTTACGAAGCATCATTAATTTAAATCATATTTTTATTCTTGTAACCGTCGTCCAATTCGTTTGACACTCGTCCATCTGCTACTTTTATAACGGAAACGGGAGAAAATTGCATCTTTTAAAAAGTTTTAACTGATATTTTATCTAAATTTTTGTTTTGCATTTTTTTACTTAAAAATATTATTGGTTTCCTCTGATTAATCTTTAAATAAAGGATGACTATAAAACTTTTTATTGCGGTCAAGAAAAAAAAACTTTTGATTGTAGTTCACATAATTGCTGTATTAAGTAAAAACATCATTCAATATAAAATGTGTCGAAACAGGTAATGAGACGCTGGAGAGACTGGCGACGATAGGTTGTTGGCAAACTTTATGGTTTATCTTACCAAAGTGTTCCACTTAGAACAAGTCGACGCTGCAAATGTCATTATCATTTGGTCTGGTTTCACTAATCTCACTCCTCTCGTCGGAGCATACATCTCAGACACTTACGTCGGCCGCTTCAAGACCATCGCTTTCGCCTCATTCGCCACTCTACTCGTACGTATAAGATTTATCCCTTTAATTGATTGAACTTTAATCTAATGTGTGTCTACAGATGCACACTTACGTACGTAGTAATACTAACTTTATTTGCTCATAAATACATCAAATATGCAACTATTCGCGGCCTAGTGATGCCCGCATGGGTCAGTGCTTTAGCGTCTACTGTACGAATAGTTGCGTCCAACAAAAAAAAAAAACATAACAACTCTAATTAGAAACTTATTATATTAGAACATCTCCAGCATTAAGAGAAGGTATGAGGATCATAATCTATTAATATAATTATATTATAACAAATACAGTTATTTATTTAAATTAAAATTAAAAAATAATAATTTAACCATTTACATAGTGCCAAGTGGTAGATACGTTTCAACTTCAAATTATATAATCACAATACTAACGAAGAATCGGTTTCAAAATGAATGATGACTAATTATAATAACATTGACAATATGCAGGGACTAATAACAATTACACTCACAGCATCGCTTCCTCAACTCCATCCAGCATCATGCAACAGCAAGGACCCACTCAGTTGCGCTGGTCCGAACAAGCTCCAGTTCGGAGTTTTGATATTGGGTCTCTGTTTCCTCTCCATAGGGAGTGGCGGGATACGACCTTGTAGCATCCCTTTTGGGGTTGATCAGTTTGACGAACGAACTGAGGAAGGGGTTAAAGGAGTGGCCAGTTTCTTCAACTGGTATTACATGACTTTTACTCTAGCACTGCTTATTACAAAGACCGTAGTTGTGTATATCCAGGACCAACTCAGTTGGAGTATCGGATTTAGTATCCCTACCGGACTCATGGCTCTTGCGGTGGTTATGTTTTTTGCCGGGATGAAACGTTATATCTACGTTAAACCTGAAGGGAGTATATTCTCTGGGATTGCTCAAGTTGTCGTGGCAGCTCGTAAGAAGCGAAATCTGAAAGTTCCGGCAGAAGATGACGGCACTGTGACCTACTACGACCCATCCATCAAATCTAGCGTGTTATTCAAGTTACACCGCAGTAACCAATTCAGGTACTTTTATAAATGTAGTTTTTTTCCACTTATTAAATTCAAGAGCCGTCTTTGTTACTTGAGACGACACTGACTACATGATTTGTTTTCAAATTAGATTTCTTGACAAAGCGGCCGTGATATCAGAAGGCGACCTAACACCAGAGGGAGCTCCAGCAAACAAGTGGCGGTTATGTAGCGTCCAAGAAGTGGAAGAAGTGAAATGTTTGATCCGAATCGTTCCTGTTTGGTCGGCCGGAATAATCTCACTCGCGGCCATGACAACAGAAGGCACTTTCACTGTCTCTCAAGCTTTGAAAATGGATCGACACTTAGGTCCTAATTTCGAGATTCCGGCTGGTTCACTCTCTGTCATATCTCTACTCACACTCTGCGTCATTCTCCCCTTTTACGACCGTGTTTTGTCCCGTTCATGAGGCGAATCACCGGCCATAAATCCGGAATCACACTCCTCCAACGTATAGGGACAGGTATCGTTTTCGCCATCTTTTCTATGATCGTTGCGGGTATCGTGGAGCGCATGAGACGCAGACGCTCCATCAGTGCTGGAGATCCAACAGGTATGACTCCAATGTCAGTGTTTTGGCTCTCTCCGCAGCTTATTCTCATGGGACTATGCGAAGCTTTTAATATCATCGGACAAATAGAGTTCTTCAACAGTCAGTTCCCGGAGCACATGAGAAGCATTGCTAACGCTCTCTTCTTTTTATCCTTTGCTGGTTCGAGCTACCTTAGTAGTTTTCTGGTGACTATCGTTCATAAGTTCTCCGGAGGGCATGATCGTCCGGATTGGCTGAACAAGAATCTCAACGCGGGGAAATTGGACTATTTTTACTATCTGATTGCGGTTTTGGGTGTGTTTAATCTGGTTTATTTCTGGTATTGTGCTCGTGGATACCGGTATAAGGTCGGTTTACCGATTGGAGATTTTGAGGAGGACAAGCGTTCCCATGATGTTGAGATGACATCGAAAAAACAATAAGAAGATGATCGATGATGTTCTTGGCTTCATGATCAAGTGAGGGATGAGGCCTCGTAAGTGTTTTTGGTGTTTGTTTTTTTTTTTTTGCTTTTCATTTTGTTTAAACTGGACTTGTCATTTGATTCTACGACCAAAAAAAAAAAAATGTTAAACAAAATATACAAAAAAAATTGAAAATCACTTAATCTCATCCTACTATATTAATTGAGAAGTACAAAAAAGAAACTAACCTTAAAAAGTGTAAAAATTTACATTCAAATGCCATTAGAAATAGTTAAATAAAGGCTAAATCATTGAGAGTATTAATGATAATTAATAATTAATAATAATTTAATAATCTAATTAATCAGCAAAGAAAACGGAACACTGTTAAGGGTTACACACCGTTAGAGAGATAATGCAAACGCATTATTATCAACAAAGAAATATACAACAACAACAAAACTTAAATTAATTTATAGATTTGTTATAGAAAAATCCTACTATATTAATTGGGAAGTATATATATAAAACTAACCTTAAATGTGTAAAAAATTACATTAAAGGCAATCATATACATAAGATAAAAAGTAAGGTTTTCCTTTCTCCTTATTGGTCCATTTGACATTTAATTTTAAATATTTACTATTTATTTTTAATTAAACAACACATTTAATCATATACATTAATGCATACTTTAAATTTATTCTTTACTATTAAATTGTAATTGAAATCACATAAATTTTAAATTGATTTTTTCTCCTCCATTCATTTTCATTTAAACACACTATTAATTATAATTGTAACTTTTCTAATTTAATTATTTTAGAAATGTAACTTCCATAACTTTTTATCCTATAAATAATCATTCTCACATTCTTACATAGGTTGAAAACCTAATTAAGAGTTTGATTATATTTTTTGTTTACTATATATATTACATTGTTTTGAATTTTATTGTTTCTTTATTTTATGTACTTCTTCTTTTCTTCTTTCTTTACTTATATTAGTTTGATTTAATATACATATGTATTCTAATATGTATAATAAAATTTTGATGACCATAATGATATTTTGGTTATAAGCATCTCATAATAAGGGAATAAGGCTAAAAGAAAAAAATATTAATTCTTTACTTTAGATGTTTGATTAGTTCTTACAAATTCATGTATATTTATTTTATTCTTAAAATTTCAAATGTTTTCATGAAAGAAACTTTTGTAATATAATTATCAAATCAATTTTTCTTACCTTTCTCTTACCTCTAAAAATTGTAATAAAATATATTTTAGAATACTCATCATTATATTTAGTTTATGATTCAGCATATAATTATATTAAAATCATTATTTTAAAATTTAATTCAAAAATGTACTTTAAGGATTTTGCTATATAAAAAAGCAATTTGATATTTATTTTCTTTCAAGATTTTACTACATGGATGAAAAATTAAAACTAAGCCTAGCAAGATAACTTTAATTAAGGGGAAAATTAAAAAAAAATGTAATATAAGTTAAATTATCTTTTCTTAACTCTCGCTTACATCCAACAAAATTGTAATGCATTTATTTTAGAATAATAATCATTATATTCAGTTTGTGATTCAACATATAAAGATATAAAAATCACTATTTTTTAATTTAGTTCAAATATGTACTTTAAATATTTTTTTATATAAAAAACAAATTGATATTTTTATTTTCTATCTAGCTTTTATTACAAGGATTAATAATTATAACTAACCCTAGCAATATATCTTAAACTAAGGAGAATATAATAGTATTTTAAGACTTTGATTGGACTTCATATGATTTTATAGGAAATATGTTTTTTTTTTACTTTAAAAATAGTTTAGTTTTTAATTATTAAATACTTTAGGTTATGAGTTACTTTATATGAAAAACTTAATTATATATTTAAATCACATAGTAAAATTTCGTTTTTATTATTAGTAATATTTTATTACCTCAAATACTCAAAAATACTAATGAAGATTATTATCAAAGTTGAACAATAAAAAAATAACTTTAAGATATATGTATATTGTATGTATGATTATATTTAAATAAGTTATATATTTTGATATTGTATGATTTGAATAAATAAAAGTGTAAAAAATGTTAATGACATTTAAATTATTTTGTTAATTTTTTTTTATGATTATCAAATAAATTAATATATTCAATTATACAATAATTCGCGCATTTGCGTGGGATATTACCCTAGTAAATAAGAAATAAACCTTTTGACTGAAACTAAAAATTGAAAACCAGGTAATCTCATCACATTTATATGGAAGAATACATTTTTCAAATGGCAAATAAATAATAACGAAACCTATTGACTAAAATTATTATCTAACCAAATAAACTATAAAGATATTTTGTGTTATGAAAATCTCATTAAATAATATGGAAAATTTTGAATACATAGATGGATATATATATGTATATATTTATACATATACATGTAAGTCTATATAAATGTACACACAAGACCACCACAAATCATTCTCTTTAAATATTAATATATTACAAAGACAAAGGTATATCAATTATAAATACTTATAATTGTTTTCAGTGAAATAGATACCTAGCTATATGTTCCTCTTATACTAAATTTTTTTAATAATTTTGAATTTATTTTTTAATAGGTTTTGCTCTCTAGTGAGACTTAAAGATATATTGTAAGAAAAGAGCTATTGAATCTTCCACAAAAAATAGCTAATACCAAAATGTTTTCATCCCACCGGTTACTTTCGCTGATGGTGTTTGCTCTTCTCATCATCATTCCTATGATTATTGGTAACACATTTATTTTTCATATATTGTATTTTATTTTACAAAATTTGTTCTTAAAATAATCTTCAAAATTTTAGAATCTTTTATTGGTTGAGACTAAATCACCAAAAGCAAAAACCAAATGTGTTAATGTTTACAATTTAAAATATTATAAATTGGCCCTTAAAAAACATTGTTAATTTGTTTATAAACTATATAGGACAAGAAGTTAACTACGTTGATCTGGACCGTTGTACGTTGGGATGTAAAAGCACAACAGAGTGCAATCAAAAATGTAAGCTTAAAGGCAGAGGGCGCTGTCGACGATACATTAGCTATATACACTCGGGTCTCGAAGATTATTGTTGCTGCAATAT
This sequence comes from Camelina laxa, assembly GCA_024034495.1. Lineage (NCBI taxonomy): Eukaryota > Viridiplantae > Streptophyta > Magnoliopsida > Brassicales > Brassicaceae > Camelina > Camelina laxa. The sequence goes on from CM043885.1 coordinate 22,181,002, forward strand.
TTCTTTTAATTCTTCCCCCATCTCTAGTCCGATCATCAATGGTTGATCTCTTATTTTATGTGTACTCTCTATCGATTGTAAGAATTAAATACACATAAATACTAATATATTAATTGACATTATCTCATCAAATTATTAATAACAAGAATCTTTTTTTTTTTTAACATCTTCATTCTTTATTAATTTGAAAACAATAATACAAATGTATCAGTAAGCATACAAATTGAAACTCTGCATATCATACAACCAATATTTAAGAACACAAAAAAAGCAAAAAAGTGAAAAACATGTGGCTTTCTGTAGTAGATAAGCCTTACACGCCAACAGATTAATCAATCTGTTATTTTCCTTCATCGTTTTTGTTATCGGTCTATTTTGATCTTCTTGTTGGGCTATCTCTTCTCTTTGTAGCACCAAAACTTTTTTTGAAAATCAAAGGGTTGCGATCCATCAGTTACATCGCTAACCATACAAACATTTCCATATCCTATGCAAGGCAATGGTATTATATTAGTTGTAAATATCACCCATGATAAATCCACAATATTGATTCCTTTGTTGATATTCCCCAATGGCCAGAACTGAAAAGTTCTAATCGATTCTTCAGATGACTTCGATAAAATGTCTTCCGGTAGATGTAACGGTTGATGATTCTTCTTATTCCCTTGGTAGAAGATTAACTGTCTCCAAAACCACTGAAACATAGAGAATGGAAAGAAATCATCATAGAAATTTATCCTCGCCTTTAGATGTGAGAGAAAGAGGCCCCTAACCACTAAGCAGAGAGGAGATGGTGTTTAACGATAAGATCTTGTCGAATCATGAAGTCGCCAACAGTTGAGTCACCGGGATCCCAGATCCAAGATTGTAAATCACCTCTCAAAAAGAAGTTTATGTCGAAACAAAGTCGATAATACATATGAGAACCGATTTCAATCAAAGAACAAAGAGAACCGCTTGAACAGAACTTCAACGGAAAGGCATCGACACACCACCAATAAACTCGTCGGATTGTGGTCGGAATGAATCTCATCCCAAATGAAAGGAAAATTACAAAGAATTGAAGAAAGAAGGCCAACGAACTTGCATAAATCATTGACAAATTATTAGAGATTTATATATAGAACATGGAATTGAAAACTGAAAATAAAAGAGAAACACTGACTGACGTCAACGGAGTCGACGCCGGCCGGAGGCAACAAGAAAACAAAGGGCTTGCTGGAGAAGAGATGCGCAGGAAACGTCGCCTATCGTGGGTGAGGTTTCTAGTGAAGTTTTAGTGTTTCTCCATATTTTTTATTATAAATTTATGGTTTAATAATAATAAGAATCTATACAATATAAAATCCTCAAGAAAGTATCAAAACCAAATATTTAACAAGAAACATAAAAAAGCACTATAAAATTCAAGAGTTTCCATGAATGAAAGACACTATAAAAACTTGCGTTCATACTTATTTTCAGACTCTCCCGTAAGACGACTCTTGCTGAAAGTTGTTTTTTCTGTTTCTCTATCACCAGCAATGACAAGCTCGAAGGTTGGATAATCCTGATCAAACAAATACATATCCAAAACACGAATTTTAAGCAAAACAAAACAACAACAAAAATTACACGTATAAAACCATTTAAAATTGCAGAAGAGACTTCACAATCTTAAATGGCAATCAAATCTAATATATTAAAAGGCTCACAGCCAATCTCACAAAATTTGACCTCTCTTGCCCTTCATGAAAATTACCCCTGAAAAATTTTCGGACAAGCTTTTGATCTCTATTTAGGTTGCTGAAACGCACCACATTCATCCTCAGACTTAAGATTACTAATTTGCCATTAATGAGATTCAAATCTTGACGTTTTCACCCTTATTATAATTTTAAAAATTATTAAAAATTTAATTACGAAAATATATGAATTAAAAGTCAAAATTGATTATAAAAAATGACAAAAAAATCTAGATGGGCTTCTATTAAAAAAAATCTGTCAAGAATACACCGTCTTAGTCAAAATCCTAAAATCATATGTCGTTTACTATTATAAATACTAGATACCCTAACCATCCTCCATAACTCAAAAACAAGAAAAAAAAAACCCTAAACTATTATCATGTTCTCAAATTTATTTTTGTATTATAATTTTGGTCTTTTATATGATTCATCATATTCAAATTTTTCATCCCCTCTTTTTGGTCTTTTTGTAGTGGTTGTTTGGTAATCAAGATCAAGCAATTTCTCCATATTTTAAAACAGGTCTATATTTTGTTTTATACTTTGGAAAATTTGAAATAAACTCATAATCATTTTTTTTTAGTTTCAGGTAAATTCATGGATGATCATTATTATAAGTCTACAAAACTGAATATAATGAAATTCAGGTATTAATCTTTGTTAACCCGAATCCTTAATTTTTAAAAATAAAATTGATGCTAATGTTTTTTTTTGTTTTGTTATAGTTATAGAAAAACTATGGTGGATTATATTCATAAAATTTATGGTAATTCTCTAAAAACTTAGATTTCTTTCTTTTTACAAGTAGATTTAAATTATAATTCTATTTTTTTAAAAAATAATATAATATGTGTGCCTAATAAATTAGAATTCTATTTTTATAATAAAATAATATGTGTGCCCAATTTATTTTGAATTGTAATCTTGGTCTTTCATATGATTCACCGGATTCTAATTTTTCATTTCCTTTTTTTGTAGTGGTTGTTTGGAAATCATGATCAAACAATTTTCTATATTTTATTTTATTTTTTGGTTATTTAAAATAAACTCAAATTTTTTTTTCAGGTAAATTCATGGATGATCATAATTGTAGATCTATAAAACTGAATATAATGAAATTCAGGTATTAAATTTTGTTAATCCGAATCCTTAATTTTTTAAAAATAATATTGATGCTAATGTTTTTTTTTCCTAATGTTATAGTTGCAGAAAAATTATGATGGATTCCATATGTTAATTTTCTAAAAAATTAGATTTCTTTCTATATACAAATAGATTTAAATTATAATTCTGTTTTTGAATAATAATAATATAATCTGTGTGCCTAATAAATTATTTACCCCTTTTGAATAAACAGAAAGAAGATGAAATTTCAATTATAATTCCGTTTATTTTTTATAATATAATAGAATAATTAGAACTTATATTTTTTCTATTAAATTGATAGAAAGAAGAAGAAAGGAATATTAATTAAATTCAGAAAGATTTGGAATTCAAGAAAGAAAGAGATTAAGGAAGATTTGGAAGAGTTTTTTTTTTAACATTTTACAATTATTGTTTATTTGAATTTGCTTTAATAAATTGTAAAATTCTCATTTTTTAATAAAAAATAAAAATCTAAAATTTAAAGTTTATATCTCATTTAAATTTTAAAAATAATAGAAGATAAATATTTGAATATATTACAAATATTTCTTTGAGAATATCCCTGTTTTTTTAAATAGTAAATTTTTACAGACTATTTGTTTCACTTTTAATTTTTTTTTTAAAACAAAAATTAGAAAAAAAAGAAATCAAATATTCATATCCCATTTTATAAAAATGGAAAATAAATAATAGAACTATTGTAAATATTTGTTTTAAGAAAACTTCTATTTTCTAAAATGTTAAATTCTATAGATAACTATGACGGTTTGAACTGAGAATTTCGAGAGGATATACTACAAATATCCATTTAATTTGAAGATATGACAAAATCTTTTGTGATCCCGACAAAATCTCATAGGGTTACTGCAAATCTCCAGAAAAACCATGTTTTTCGGCTGGATACTCTACCAAAAGAAGAAACAAATACTCTACAAATATCCACATTTTTTTTATAAAAAAAAAAAAAAAAAAGATTCTGAAAATTATAATTAGGTATGTGAACAAATAAAACAATTTTGAAAATAAAAAATGATTAATTATAAAGAATACTTTTTCTTTCGCTTTTAAAAATAATTTTGTTTAAAAAATGATTTTTTTTCTTAAAAAACGAAAATTAGAAAAATCAGAATAAAATAATCGTATCCCATTTAAAATTATTAAAAAATGGAAAATAAATACTAAAATCTTTTGTAAATATTATTTGAGAAAATTATTTTTTTAGAAATGTTAAATTTCTATAGATAATTATGAATGTTTGACTTGAATATTAAGCTATCAATATAGAGGCGCTCAATCACAACATTAGATGTTAGGTTTGTTAGGCTTAAACATTTGGTCGCGTATACTCGCGGGTAATTTTACTTTATGTTTATATTAGAAAATTACTTCCGTTCCTTATTATTGAATATTAAATTATAGCTTCTCTTTTGATTAATTTTTTTCTATTTTACATTTTTTGTTGGAATTCTTTTTAATCTTATAATTAATTTATTTTTTGATTTGTTAAATTAGTTGAACTATTATTTAAAGATATATCTGCCCATACAAACGTATAAAAGAATTGAATTAATTATATATTTGACCATAAAAAAAGTTTAAAAAATAATTATTTAAAAAAAAAGCTTTTGCCCGCACAAGTGTGCGGGAAACTCCCTAGTAAATAATGAAACCATTGACTAAAATCATTATCTAAACAAATAAAATTAAATAAAAGAATATTTGTTAATCAGGTAACCCCATTAATTTGTTAGAAATACCTTTTGACTAGAGTTATATGGAAGAATATTATATTCAAATGGCAAATAAATAAACCTTTTGACTAAAATTATTCTCTAATGGCAAATAAATAATAATTAAACCTTTTGACTAAAATTATAACCAAACTAAATAAACTATAAATAATAATTAGGTGATATGGAAATCTCATTAAATAAATTTATGTTTGGTCAATATCTCACTAAATAATATGGAAGATTTTGAATACATAGAATATAGATAGATATATATATATACATATACGTGTAAGTCTATATAAATGTACACACAAGACCACCACAAATTATTCTCATTAACTATTAATATATACTACAAAGACAAAAGGTATATCAATTAGAAATATTTATAATTGTTTTTAGTAAAGTAGATACCTAGATATATGTTCCTCTTATACTATATTTATTTTTTAACAATAACTTTGAATTTATTTTTAATAGGTTTTGCTTTCTAGTGAGACTTAAAGATATATTCTAAGAAAAGAGCTATTGAATCTTCCACAAAAATTTAGCTAACGACAACCAAAATGTTTTCATCTCACCGCTTACTTTCGCTGATGGTGTTTGCTCTCATCATCGTTCCTATGATTACTGGTAACACATTTTCATATATTGTATTTTTTTACAAAATTTGTTCTTAAAATAATCTTCAAAATTTGAGAATCTTTTATTAGTTGAGACTAAATCACCAAAAGCAAAAACCAAATATGTTAATGTTTACAATTTAAAATATTATAAATTGGCTCTTAAAAAAAAAAATTGTTGATGAATTTGTTTATGAAACTATATAGGAGAAGAAGTAAACTTCGCTGATCCGGCCCGATGTAAGTTGGGATGTAAAAGCATACCAGAGTGCCATCAACAATGTAGGCTTAAAGGTGGAGGGCGTTGTGAACAATTTATTGACTTTTTACACAATTCTACCGCAAATTATTGTTGTTGCGATCTTGCTTTTAATCATCTCATGAAATAATTGATCTCTTATTTTATGTGCCCTCTCTACCGATTGTAAGAATTAAACACATATAAATTTTAATATAATAATTGACACTATCTCATCAAATTGTTAATAAGAAGAATCTATATTGTATACAATATAAAGGATAATGGTCATAGAATCGTTTAAGAAGTCTTTTGCTGTAGCAATCAATGTAAAAATGTTTATTTTTTCTTTGAGTATATATTTAACATTAAATTAAAAAATAATCTTTAAAAAATAACAAAACCAAACATATATTTCACAAGAAACAAAAAAAAAATAAACACTATAAAGTTTAAGAGTTTCCATGCATGAAAGTCAAGATCACATCACTCAACCACATTCAAATGTGCGTTTTCAAAATACTACAATGATTTTGTCAAATCTGTCACGAAAACTTATATATATATGTATGAAATTGTAAAGATGAAAAGAAGAAAAATCTTCCTCTGTTGGATTTAACAATCCATGGCGTCACAAACACTTGGAAACACGTCATTTTGGACTATACGACGCACATCATCGCACACACGTGGCATCATAATCATAACTCCGTTGATGAGACATCAGAAGTCCTAACTGTTGATGAGGATAACTTCATCTATTTGGTTTAATCTAATATTCTAAGTTACAATTTTCATGTAAAGGAGCCCTCTCTCTCTCTAAAGAAAACTATGTTGAGAAATTGTGTGAACCCAAAATCGATCTCCAAGCCTAATATAAAATCATGTATTTACTCTTTTTATCTAAAGGTATATTCTGATATTCCTACGTTTTCATGAATTAACTATACTACTATACATATAGATTATATATGTTGGAGGTGGTTTCTTTATCTGTAGAGAGGAAGTGCGAGTGGAGGGAGGGAAGAAGGAAGAGCTCCATCGACGGCGGAGGAGTTCACAAGACAAGGTGTTGCTAGCCAAACAGTGGAGAAGGCTTACGACGGAGCTGCGGCGGCAGTAAACGTCTCCGGTGATTCTGATGAGGCGGAGATGAAGAAGGTGAGAAAGGCGTTTCAAGAGAAGAAAGACAATCACAATAAAGGAAATGATGATGCTAACGATGGTTTGCCTATCAATACGGCTAAGGGAATATAAAAGCATATACTATACTTTTTTTTTTTTTTTGGTTTTAATTTCTAATGTGAAGAAGCATATACTCGTTAATATCTTATATATTGGATAATTAGAACATTAACATATGCATGTAAATATATATATATATATATATATATATATATATATATATGTGTGTGTAATATTGTAGTGTAATCTGTAACGTGTATATAGAAGAATGTTGCGTTTCTTTTTAATTTTTGTTGTTGACTAATAGTATCTGCATGTTTAGCTAAATTTTTCTTTGATCAATTTATTAATATACTATTGAACCTTTTATATCATTAAGCTACAAATTATGTCCGTCATTAGTATACTATTGAACATTGATCAACCCCAATACTTAAAAAGCAACCGTACTTTAATGTTGTATCATACAAATAAATTATGTTAATTTTGCGAGAGAAAAAAAAAGAGAATTTTTGTTTCTGTTTTAGTGCACCTCTATTTATTTGTATACTAGTACAGTAATACCTCTATAAATTAATATTTTATTAATTAATAATTACTATACATTAATAAATTTTGGTGGTTTTAAACCAAGCAAGTGTAAAAATAACAAATTTTTAAAAAATAATAAAATAACTTTTTGAAATTCTTTTGTAAAATATGATCTTAATAATATTATAAATTAATGTTTTAATTTAATATATATATATATATATATATATGCTGATATAATAACATATACTTTATAATTTTGTTTTTTACAAGAGCTCATATCTATAAAACAATTGTTATGTTGTATTTTTAAACTATAATGATATAAAATACTATATAAAATGTCATCAAAATAGTTAATTTTTTAAAAAAATTTCAAATATCTAGATATGCATCATTTTCATTTTGATAGTTTTATAGGCTATTAAAGTACGACAATTAATATTATTATCTATAAATTGAATTTATATACATCATGTGTATAAGTAATATTGTTTACCGTATTTGTAATTTATGGTCAATAATGTTTTCTAAATATTATAAATTTAATTCTAAATCCATAAAATTTATAACATCTACAAATATAATATTATTTTGCTAGAATTGTCTTAACTAATAATTTTTAAGAATTTAAACAATTAAACTATATATCTACAAATACATTATAAAATAATAAATATTAATTTATAGATAAATTTAATAAAATGCCGTGGTTCTAATATTATTAATTTATAGAGGTTTTACTGTATTTGATATGCACGGAATTATTATGATTTGTGATCAAACAATATATAACTAATTATTAATTTTTAATAAAAAGTAATATATTTCTTAAGTCTAAAACATTACTTAAACGTTAAATTAACACTAGTGATGAAATTTGGCTAAACATTTATTTAATAAACATCTAAACATTTGTATATGTCATTAATGGGCCAAATAAAGCCGAAACTAAGAAGCGAAATCAGAGAAAGAAAACGCTGTCGTTTTAGCCATTGTTATGCCAAAAAAAAGCCTAAAAACCCTTTGGCCAAAAACGCGAAATCTTAAAGATTTTTCCGAAGCTCTGTTCGCCGTCTTCTGAGTGTTTACTCCTCGGACGATCTCTTTCACCGGACTTGTCTCTCCAAGGTACTCGAGGAACCCTCCATTTCGATTTCGATTTCATCTTCCCAATTCTCTGATTGCCTCATTTTATTTCTCGCGTTATGCAACTCCTTCTCTTCTCCTGAAAATGATCGATCTGATTAGGTTTCTTCAATTCGTAATGATTCAGCAGTATCTGTATCCTTGTTTTTGATTCCAAAATTCAACTTAGTAATCGCGTGTTTTATGTGTTTATATTGATTGGTTTTGATATACATCTTTAAGATTTCTTCAATTTTGTACTCAAGACCAAAGTTATGATTTTGCTAATGTATCTTTTGCTGTAATGTTTGTGTTTGTGATTATGAGTTTTGATATGGTTTTTTACAGAGTCTATTAGTGATTAAGGAGAGAAAAAAAAAAGAAAAAAAGGATGAGTGGTTTTAGAGCTTTTAAAGCACAAGTGCCCGTTGAATGGAGCCAGAGCTTATACATTACTCTAGTGAGAGGTCTCCCTGGAACAAGGAAGCTTCACAGGCGAACACTTGAAGCTATGGGACTTCGTAGATGCCATCGTACTGTTTTGCACTCAAACACTTCATCCATTAGGGGAATGATCCAACAGGTTCTCTTTTTCTCTATGGTTTTTTATCAATTTCTCTCATTTGGCATGTTCCTCTTGTATGGATAAATAGTTGATTTCTCTATGCAGGTTAAGAGGATGGTTGTTGTTGAAACAGAAGAGATGTACAATGCTCGTAAAGAAGCAGAAGCCAAGCACAAAGCTTTGCGCCCGCCTCTTGTTGTCAGTCATTCCAGCCCTGCAACTGATTCATCCAGCATGTCTTGAGAGTACTTTGTTCAAGAATGGTGAGTTCAGCTACGATCACTTGGATAAGATCTGCTTGATTTTGTAGGCTCATTTAAGTTTAATATCTCGGTTTAAGATGTCCAGAAGGAAACTAGTCCTAGACGCTTGATAAGAAATATTGGTTTCATCAGTGTATTTGGAGCCTCTTATGTTTTTCTATGCACTGGATCACAATGTGTATGTTTGCTCTCTTTTTCTGCGATATCAAATCTATTGGTTTGGTTATATTTTGTGGCCAGTGTTTCAAGATTTGGAATGTGGAGATCTATCTGATTTAGTCCTAGATTGGTTAGTAAAAATGGTGATTCGAAACAGAATAGGTTTTTGCAGTCCCGATGAACTAGTTACCTTTCAATTTGATTAATGAAAGTATTGAGAGATAGATAGATGCTGAAAATAAGTTAATATATTAGTTACAAATGAAAGAACTCTTGATAAATCTCTTATGACAAATGTAATGTATCAAGAACCAAAATTTGAAATACATATCCTTTTCTACACTCTGCAAACTATTAAAAGAAAAAAAAAAACTTTTGTTATGTACTATACAAACTAGATATCCTAAAGTTTCATCATCGTCATCAACCATTTATACTTGAAGAAAATCTGTAGGTGTGAGCCAAAACATCTGACAATTCCAAGATCTTGGCTTGTATATCTCTATGTTCTTCTTACTTTCCCATTCAAAAACGCTCAGATTCTGAGGTCCTGATCCGCCTCTACTTGGATCATCGCCATCAATAAAATAAACTGAGTTGTCTTCGATAAATCCTCTGTACCCGTTTTCACCTGCTGAGATCGCTATACATCTACCGTGAGTGCTCACGAACAAAGCTCTTCCCCTCAAGCTTATCACCTTTGTCCATTCGTTAGTCTTGGAACTGAATTCGTAAATCTCGAAATAGGTTGTGAAATCGCAATCGTCGTTAAGCTCTAGCTTCTTAAGAACCACCCACAGTCCGTTGTGACCCAACTCTGCAAAGTATTTCTTGCAAGTGTCGTACCGAAACGGCGAGGCGCTGCATAAAGGAATAGCTTTTGGATTTGGATTGTTAGGACTAAGCTCACAGTGATATATCTCTCCGAATCTATCGATAACGAAGAAGAGGCCGTTGCAGAACACAATGTCATCGACAGAAGAGGTAACAGATTTCAAATCTGTCCACTGTTTATCTCCACGTCTGCAGAACGCTAGCTTCCTATCATTGTTGTAGATTACAAGCACAGCCCAATCAGCTTCTAATACACTTGTTGAAGAGACTGCTTTCTTTACAAAGTGCTTAAGAGCTTCAGAGTCTGGAAAGGTTGCTTGGGACTGAAGCAACTGCTGAATATCCACGAAAGATATCAAAGGTGGCAGAGAAGTAACGCTGTTGGTAAATGGTTTTCTTAAATGAACCTCAAACGGGAAAGAAGCAGTGACCGTTAACAAAAACCCTTGCGTGCCGCCACAAACCCATGTTTGTCTATTCTCTGAGAATCCCAAATATCCCGGAGTCAAAACCCCAAACTGGTCGGAGAATAGAATATCTTCATCCGAAGAGACATGGGAAACAAAGAGAAAAGAATCAAACTTGCGACTGTATACGGCAGAAGAAGAATCTCTCCAAGTAGAACAGACGGTGGCACAGGTTTGAAAGTCTCTGGCATAGTTTAGGCTGTGGAATACAGCGTCTAGAAGCTCCGGTAAAAACTCCGACCACGACAAAGAACATACAGCCATGATTATATTAGGGTACAGAGGAAAAAAAACCGGAGCTTGTCAAATAATGAAACAGAAGCGTTTCTTATATACTTGTTAGAAGCTTGGGAACCACGCAAACGTAGGGAACAAGTTTGACCAACACCTATGTCGGCTACTTGCGTTTTAGTTTAGGTCAAACCGCCACAAAAAAATCCATAAACAAGCCCATTAATATTTTAAGATCCAATACGTTCATGATTCACATAAGACTTTGACCGATTAGGAAAGTTTCTGGTCAGAGTGAAACAAAGCCTGCCAAATTTAATCTAAAGCCGATTCAGGAAAACCATTAATATCACACAATCTTATGGAAAACCATAAAAGACCACTAAAAGCAGAACAGATTCAGGCCAGTTGCACCACCACCAGTCTGATGAAGCATTGCATCAATCTCATCACCATCTTCCATATCAAGCTATAAGATCAGAAAACTCTCGGTTTAGTAAACTACACAATTCTGAAAGAAAAAAACGGAAAATGGTAGAAGGGGTACAGAGAGTGATTTGACCTCATCTGGAGTCTGCTCTGCACGAAGACGACGCCCATCGAACAAGAAAGCAATTGAGTTGAAATCAACAGATTGACGGTCACAGTAAGCATTCATGAGCTTTTTGAGCTGAGTGCTTCTCTTGATCCTAAAGAAGACTTCATTACCATCCTAAGTATCACAAAATAAAACATCAATGATTAGTTTACTCCAATAAGAGTATCCAAATAATTCTTAACTAACCAACAACCAACAACCAAAAGGGCCTAACAATGATACTCAAATAAGAGTAACAAAAATCACAACAGCACAACTTCCATACCAACAACAATAGTCATAATTTGCTAAGCTTAGACACAACACAACAACAAGTCACTCGTAGATAATCACTATGTCTCTCTCACACACACACATACATACAAGTCTTGCTACAATGATGACAAAACACACAATTCACAATTCTCAAACAAGTTTTGTTTGCTTCAAAGTTCCAATTGTTTAAGCCAATTAAAGGTCACGATTACACAGTAATCACTACCTATACAAACAAAACATACACAAGCTTACCCTGGGGATAACGCAGACAAAGCCAAACCCTAGAATTGAAGGCAATCAGAAGCTATAAAAACCCTAATCACACACAGAACTTATGAGCTAGACAAACGAATCGTCACAATAATGCAAGAAACAGAAAGCGAGAGAGAGAGAGAGAGAGAGAGAGAGAGAGCACAAAACCTGTCCCTTGACTTTGAGATTGATGTGAGCTCCTTGGTCGGGCTTCTTGTCTTCTTCCGGAGTAGCAGACATCTTACCTCTTTATCGAATTATACGGTTCGGCGATGGAAAAAAAAAAAAAAAAAAAGACTCCGATCTGCGATATAGACGAAGCCCTAAGAGAGAGATTCGCGGGATTGCAGAATTGAGGGTTAGAGAAAGAGAGAGAGACTTCGGCAGAGAATAAAAAGACTGAAACCACTAGAGACTTTGGTCGCATCGGATTCTTGTTGTGTCTATCCTACGGTTCATAATCATTGATCCTCTATCATCCGACGGCTTGGAGAGAGCGTAGAATCTTTAGTTGAAAACTCTGTCGTTTTAAATTCTCAGCATTCAGAATGGGCTTATGGGCTCGTTACTTATTGGTAAAGTTAGAACCCATTTGTGTGAAGAAATCTAAACCTTAAAATTGAATCCCAGAAAAAAGACAAAAGAAATCTAACTGTAGATGTGTGACTTCATCAACTCCTTAGATTTTCTTCTCTTTAGAGATAATTGTGCAACGGGTTAGAAAAATCAATGAAACAACTACTCTTTACTAGTAACGTTTAAGCTTCGGGGAAATAAGAAAAGTTTAAGCTATTGAATACATAGTCTAGAAGCTCCGAACGTAATAAGAAAATAACGCCATTGTTGAGGTCATGTTCAGATTGATTAAACGGCTTAGCCAATTAGCCAAATGCCATATACTTGGCTAAACTTGCTTTTAGTATAAAGGCTATAAGCTACTTCTTAAGTCTTCCATAACGAACGCATTAATATTATAGGATCCAATAACTTCCAGGGGGGCATACATAGAAAAATGACCAGTAGGGTTTGTAGTTCCCTTAAAATATTATAAAGCTTGCCAAATTTTTACTATAGCCGATTATGATCGAAAACCATATAAGACCACTGACGTTGATCTGCTCGTAGACCACCACTCATCGTTCGGCACGCGTCGATCTCATCACCATCTTTCATATCAAGCTATGAAATTAGAGATTCTTGGCTTAGGAAATGACAATCTCTTTGAAAAACATATCAATTGTAAAAGGGAAAGGATAAAAAGAAAGTGATTTGCCTCATGTGGAGTGTCCTCACGACGGATACGAGTCCCATCAAACATGAAAGCGAATGCGTCCAGTTTCAAACCTCGGCGGTCGCAGTAAGCATACATGATTTTTTTCAGCCGAGTGCTTTTCTTGATTTTAAATAAGACTTCATCTCCATCCTGTGAGTAAGAAAAAGACATAAGATTGACGATTCCTACTACTTCAAATTATGATCACAGCTTGCAGAAGAGTGTTATCAAAGTTCTCGTATAAGAAACTGTCTAGTATCACCAACAACAAAACAAGAAATACAAAATACAAAACAAGGAGAAAGAGATGAGAGTTACAAAAACCTGGCTCTTGACTTTAAGAACGATTTGAGGTTCTTGGTCTCCGGGCTTCTTGTCTTCTGCTTGAGAACTAGACATCTTTTTTTTAATCAGATTCTTCGTCCGGAGGAAGGCCTTAAGGGAAAGAGAATGTGGGGTTGACTTTTTGAGTCTCGAGAGAGAATATATCAAAATCAAATGACTGGAAGGAAAACCAGATCCTGGTCGTATCGGATTCTTGTGTTTATCGAACGGTTCATAATCACTGGTCGCTTATCATCAGAAGGCTGGGAGAGCATAGAGTCCGTACTTTACAATAGTGTTGTTTTAATTTAATCAACTAATCAAGCATTCGTAATGGGCTGATTTTAGATCAAATAAGCATAAGCTCAGATGGTGTGGGCTTAGTTAGTCTATTTTATGTCAATTTCTTATATAATATTTATTTTTATTTATGTACCATTATATCTAAAAATATCTTAAAATGTAAAAAATACAATTTTAAAATATAAAATAAATAAATAACACAGTTGGCAACTTTAGAAACCCTTATCAAACATAATTTTCATTTTTAGGAAACTCAAATTTGTGATATATATAGAACTAAATTTTTGACGAATATTAATTAGGGTAGCCGATCTCTTCAGGAAATTCATATTCTTTTCTTTGCTGATGCTCTAATGCATGTATCATCATGCATGTTTATTAGTTAATTTAAAATAAGTATGTGTATACGTCAACCGTCGTGGTGTGTGAATGGTTTGATCTATGTTTCGTGACGACAATTTATTTCGGCCCGACATTAATAATATATAAAATTTTCAGTTGTTTATTAGGATCGATATAGGATATTAGAATTTGATCCTAGCGTAAAGATCAAGGAGAATGCATAAACATTATTCCTATCTAAATCTCAACTTGGTTGACAGCATTCAAGCGACCTACCTCATTGAATTCTTTCTCTTGGTTGATAAGAAACTAATAATGAATGATGTTGCATACATACAAATATATTAGTTTACGTTCATATTTAGAATAGGGGTCATACTCATACTAGTTACAAAATAAGTCAATCTGAAGGGGACACCTCTCTCTATGGATAATATAATGTTTTTCAATTTTTATGGACTTGTCATTGTGAATTTCATTTTCAATTCCTTGTACCGACTTAAGGACTTATGAGCCTAGACGAAACATACCGTACGATGTCGACGAAATCCCATAAATATAATATAATGTAAATTAGTTACTAATTATAGATATAATCTATATTATGTATATATAAACCGGCATGCAATGATTATAATATCAAACCACCATTGAAGCAAGTTGATGATACAAATACAGTAACATATCTAATCATGATTTATTAAAATACTATTTCCATAATGAAGTCTAATCTTGGATTCATTATATAGGTTTCAATCGCCGAAGATCAATTTCTAAATTTGAGATTGTAGTAGACTAGTAGTTACCCATTTGTATTGATGTTTTTGTCCAGAAATATTGTTAACAATTTTTTTTATTTTTTTTTTAATTTTTAATTAGAAGGAGATATTAATAGGGGAGCTAGCAATAGAGTTCAATTTGTGTAGGACAACTAAAAACTCTATACAAATATAGTATTTTTGTCCATGGACGGAAACCTAATATCTGGACCATTTCGATTATAGTATAGAAAAACTAGTTGAGGTGTTTGCTTAGCTAACCTTCCAAGTTTCATTTTTTGCTCTCCCCACCATCTAAACGCGTTCATTAGGCAGTAGCCCAAGTTGCAAAGTCAAAATATTAGTTACAACCAACTTGTAAATAAAACCTATGCATCTATCACAAATACTATATCTAGTGCTTGGATAAATAATTTATCAAGACATATCTGAAATACCCTTGTCAAATATATATAAACAAGCAAAAAAAAAGAAAGAAAGAAAAGGAGAGAATATTTGGGAATTCATTAAAATGATTGGAGTTACGGAAAAGAGACGTTGGAGACAGAGAGAGAGAGAACTCTAACGTTCAAATTTGTGGGAGATAGATAGTAGAACAAGATGGCACATGGCCCCATTTTTTTATTTTAGATTCTTCAAATTCTATTGAACTATAACTTACTATTTCCGACCAAGTAATGCATCACATCACTGTACTAATTATCACTCTTCCGACCAGTTTTTGCTTAATTGTACTATAGTTTCTTCCAACTTTTAACGGATATGTTAGCTGTTTTCAACGAGTAATTAATACCATCAAATAAATACTATTAGTAGTAGTAATTGTTGATTTGGCTCAGTGCCCAATAACTAGGGAACATATATTGACTGGCCACTGGGTATAGCCGTATAGTTTAACGTCTGTAGTGGCTTTTAATTACGCTGCATACGTATAATATACATGGCTCTCTCTTTTTTTAATCCTACTAAACACGCCTATTATAGGATTTGTTGTAACTCTTTTAGAAAACGTTAACAAAGTCTTCCACAAAAAAAAGCTGCAGTAAAAATCAACAGGAATTAAAAATAAACATTAATTGGTAGCTAATTTTGGCACGTACCCACCATCTCTGACAACATTTCGTACAGTCTCCAATCACTACACGATTGAAACGGTCATATTTAACAATTACTATTACTAAAATATGATGATATTAACTCTTTTTTGTTGTTGTTCGTCTACAAAAATAATAATTACTTTAACACGTCATTGGGTAAACGAGTTGAAAATATTTACATCACAGATAATAAAACGTTCAGTTGAAAAAAAAAAAAAAGTCAATCATCCCAATATCTAAAGTGGGTCCCAGCCATTACATCCACCTCCCTCGTCTTCCCTTCTTCTTCGTTCCTCTCCTCTATATAAACAACAATCTCTAGCTCCCTCCTTCATCCGAATACAAAACTTTTCTATCTCTCTCTCTCTCACACACTGCAACAATGGCTTCGTTGATTCTATCTCTCCTTATTCTCTCCTCTTTCTCAGCCATTTACGCAGGTTCATCATCTATCTCTCTTCACGTAGTTTGTTGTATTTCAAGTGTTTGATTCTCATGTCTTAATGTTTTTTTTTGTTTCTTTAACAGATTCTGGAATGATCGGAGTAAACTACGGCCGTATCGCAGACAACCTCCCGGCACCGGAGAAAGTAGTCCAGCTTCTCAAATCTCAAGGAATCAACCGCGTCAAGCTCTACGACACCGAAGCAACCGTACTAACAGCACTCGCCAACTCCGGTATCAAAGTCGTCGTCTCTCTCCCCAACGAAAACCTCGCCTCCGCCGCCGCGGATCAGAAATACACCGACGACTGGGTTCAGCAAAACATCAAGAAATACATCCCGGCCACCGATATCGAAGCGATCGCCGTCGGTAACGAAGTGTTCGTCGATCCTAGGAACACCACCAAGTACCTCGTCCCAGCTATGACCAACGTTCAAAGCTCTCTCGTCAAGTTCAACCTCGACAAATCAATTAAAATCTCGTCGCCGATTGCTTTGAGCGCGTTGGCGAGTTCGTACCCACCGTCAGCCGGTTCTTTCAAACCGGAATTAATCGAACCGGTGATTAAACCGATGCTCGATCTGCTCCGCAAAACGTCGTCGCATCTCATGGTAAATGCTTATCCTTTCTTCGCTTACGCAGCTAACGCCGATAAGATCTCGTTGGACTACGCTTTGTTCAAAGACAACGCCGGGAATGTTGATTCCGGTAACGGATTGAAGTACAACAGTCTCTTAGACGCTCAGATCGACGCCGTTTTCGCAGCTATGTCCGCCGTTGGATTTAACGACGTTAAGCTCGTGGTGACGGAGACTGGCTGGCCTTCTGCCGGAGACGAGAACGAGATCGGCGCTGGTTCGGCTAACGCGGCGGCGTATAACGGCGGGTTAGTTAAAAGAGTGTTGACGGGAAACGGAACGCCGTTAAAACCGAAGGAGCCGCTCAACGTTTATCTGTTCGCTCTGTTTAACGAGAATCAGAAAACGGGTCCGACGTCGGAGAGGAACTACGGGTTGTTTTACCCGAACGAGAACAAAGTGTACGACGTTTCGCTTTCCTCCGGTGGTAAGTCAACGCCGGTTGAAGATAACAAAGAGAAGGCTACTACGCCGGTGGTGGTGAAGCCGTCGTCGCACGTGGGACAGACGTGGTGTGTGGCGAACGGGAAAACGACAAAGGAGAAGCTTCAGGAAGGTCTCGACTACGCTTGTGGCGAAGGAGGTGCTGATTGCGGTCCGATTCAACCGGGTGCCACGTGTTACGATCCTGAATCGTTAGAGGCGCACGCTTCGTACGCTTTCAACAGTTACTATCAGAAGAACGCACGTGGTGTTGGCACGTGTGATTTTAAAGGTGCAGCGTACGTGGTCTCGCAACCTCCTAGTACGTACTCTATATCACTTTCTCTAATTTTGTCATTTTGCTTAATTATTTTCACTTATCGGAAATTAATTAATTAATTGGTCTTTTTGTTTGTGTTAATTTGTAGAGTATGGGAAATGCGAGTTTCCAACAGGGCATTGAAGTGGATACGAAGAACAAGTGATCGTGCGGATTTATTTAGTAGCATTTTTACGTTTTTTATTTGATACATTTGTTTTGTCATTCGAGTATTTATATGCGTAGAATTATTTTAATTATTGTATATTTGGTTGGTTTCGTCGTAAAATATAGTCTCAGTTTTTGTTTTTGATTTCTTCCCATTTTGCGTCCTACACATCTAATCAAATCTCATACATAAGCCATACATTGCCATTTTACATTAACAACGTTAAAAGAATAAAAGAATCACTAAATTAATCTAAATAATCACTAAGTTACGGTTATAGCGACCTCTAAATACAATGTTTAAGTGTTGTATGACTAGATGATATATATTCTATATACTTTTTTTTTAACAAAACTCGAGTTTTAAGATTTTTAACTGCGTTTGGTTTTAACTCTCTCTATAAATTATCAAACCGATAAATTTTGTCAGCTGATTTTACGATTTCTATAATTAAATGACAGTGTTTCGGTTACAGTTTTTAAACCGGACTGGTGTTTCTTCAGCTCCGGTTCGTTTTTCAGCACAATTACCGGATCTTGATGACCGGGTTTCGGTATTTAATCTGGCTTCAACGTCATCAGACTTAGTACAGTCTTCATTGATTCAATCAATCATTTTAATATGTTGAATGTCTACTGATTCGATCTTTATTCAATTTCATTTTGTGATTTATGGTTAGAATTAAAACGGCTTATTTTGTTCTCCTTATCTAAAAATATATTACCAAAACTGGTTTTTGCGATTGAAATCGTAATAAATGAGTATTGTTTGTGTATATAGCTAGATTAAGTGGTTTTTAAAGTCAATTTTGTTTGGAAAATAAAATTTCTTTGGAAAGTTATTAAAATACAATTTCTTAGTTTACTATAGAATGTTGTAATTTTATGTCTAATTCGATATATATGTTAATAAATAATAATCTAATAATATCTTAACCAAATTAATCCAATTTTGTTTGATTTCATGTAAATTTTATTTCGATATAATGCTAATAATATTCTAAAATCTTACCAAATTACCAATGACATTTGTGAAAATTATTGACAAATAAAGAGATGTGCAGAAAATGTATTTCAAAAATTAATTAGTAATTTTATCCGTAATTAATTAATTATAGAGATAAAGAGATTTTTTAAAAACTAATAATTATTTAAAATATTTATTTTTAAATATTTAAATTACATTTTTAACTTTAATGATAATAAAAAAATTAGCCTTGAAACCATTGACATGGACATGTAATTTTTACAAAAAATATTATTTATTATAAGTAGTCCTACTTTAATAGCATACATGTTTAGAGAGAAAAAAAGTTTTTTAGGTAGTTGAAATACTTTTTAAATCCTTTTGTTTTTTCATTATGTATGTTTTGGAGATGTGTGTTGGGCGATCATGGTGAGTGAACTTATACGAGTTATAATGCTTCTTGATGGATGTGACACATATCTATTCGGCTTAGTATTTGATCGATATTACAAGATCATTGAAAATAAAAATAGTTAACAAGATGTCGAATGATATAAACCATTACTGTTATGGTCTATCACGCGCGACAGGGATGGAATATGTGATGAATAACAGTATATTGAGAGAAGTGTAGATAGACAATTCATAAGGTGTTCTATGAATGAACCAAATTTGTACTGTGACACATCTACTTGCATTTACATCACAATGTTACAAAACTATTCTTTGCATGGATAAAGCGTTTGAAATTCTCAAGATACCCATCTAGTTGGTGATGATTTAGCTATTTTTCAACTGAAGTATGGCTTACATTAAAAAAAGATAAAATCAATACTTAAGTTTCTAGTATTTGTTGGTTGTTTTTTTATACAATAGCTCAAATATGTTTTTTAGTTTTGTAGATATATCGTGGACCAACCTGCCCTAATTCTATGCTGGTCAGTTTGCACGCGGTCTCCCTAGTCAGTGTAGATGAAGACAAAGAGAATGGTGAAAGATTTGTCTGGGGTAGATCAAGCCACAAGTCTGGTTTTGGACATAATGGATGCATCAAAGTGTCTTTGGACACTTATATTCTGCATCTACCAAAGGCTGGGGACAATTTTGATGAGTTAATTCTGGCTTGGTATCTGTTTTCCACACCCTCCCTACTTCTCCCCAATCTCTCACATCCAACGCTACTAAGTAAGGAGGAGGAAGACAAGCTAAAGAAGAGGGATGAGGACGACAAGCGAAAGAAGAGGGATGAGGAAGACAAGCGAAAGAAGAGAAGTATGGATGAAGAGCATACAAGAAAGAAGACAAAGATGTAAGTTTCCTACAGTTTTAGTCTTTGTGTGCAAATGAAGAAAGTATGAGCATTGATTGATTGGTCTTATACTTGTAGCTAGCAATAATGATGTGATGAATTAGCCAGAAGATCAACGAAAATTTAAATTAACAATAAAAATAATTGGTAAAAATACTAGTTAACATCCACAAAATTTTTGGAAATCTAAAAATATCCTAAATATTATGTTTCTATATGTCATAATTTCATAAGTAATACTTTTGTCAATTTTCATCAATTAACCAAAAATTCATTCTTAAAAACTCATTTTCTATATTTTATTTTCAGGTTTCTCACATTACTAATACACATCATGTATTGAATTTTTTTTTCTTTTTAAGTTCATTTTCTTTCAAGGTTTTGTGTACTTACTTACAATAAAAATTTATATTACAACGATAAATACAATTTATATCCGACTAAAATTATGTTAAATAACTTATGTTATTCTTTTTAACTTTCTTATTCATAGTTTATGTTAACTTAAATTTTTGCTTACACATGTCAATTTTTATTGAGAACAAACATATAATATAATTTGCATACAATGAAAATTATATTAATTTAGTTAGTTTTCCTTTTTGATTTAGAGAAATAAAATTTTTAAAATATAAACATGTAAAATCCTGTAAATATAATTAGCTGTCTTACTACGTTTATTAAAAGAAAAAAATTATTGACATGTGTCAACATCTAATCAATATATTTGACATGTGTCACGATTTTGTTAATGAGTAACTTTGACATCAAGCTTTATATAATAAGATTGTGTTTTAGTTACAAATTGGTAAACCAAAACTGGTATTTCTGTTCCGGTTCGATTTTCTAACACAAAATTAATTCAATAACCCAAAATCGATCCGGTACTTGCTTACCGTGTTTCGTTAATAGTGTTAGCTTCAATCATAAGCGGGAAAAAAAACCTCACAACTGTTTTAAAAACTTCTCTCTCTCTCGTCGCTCGCTCATCGACTTGTTTCGATCTACTCTTGCAAAATCTGAAAACATGGTAAGTTTCTCTATTGCCTTTCTTCTTATTCTTCTTCTTTGATTAGGTTAAGTTTCATTGATTTATTAGGGTTTTTTCACTGTTCTCAAACCCATTGAATGATGTCTTTGTTTTCTGTGTGTTCAGGCTCTACCTATCCAGCAAATCGTCGATAATGGAGGAGGCACATGTACCTCCTTTCGCCGCATTTGTAAATCGATTTAAAATATTAAATCTTCGTTTTCAGTATCCTGAGACGCAATTGAGATTTTTTGATACATGTACTGAGACTTGGTTATGTTGATTTGGTGATTGGGGTCATATTAGTGAATGGTGATAAGAAGAAACCTGCACGTGGTGGTAGTGGTAAGCGAATGAGGAACGCGAAGAAAGAAGCTGAGAAGAAAGATGTGAAGAAACCCCGAGCGACCAGAGACTGAGTACTTTGAGGAGAAACGTAATCCGGTAATTCTTTGTCTTACCCTAACGTACTCTGGGGGTCAATTATGTGCTTATGATTTCATCATTGCAATTTTGGGGATTCTTCTCTGTGTTTGTGAATACAACAATGTGAGATACGTTTTAGAACATTTATATAAAGAGGATTCTGTTCATCTGTTTTGTGGGGCATTCTCTTATTTGCAGACCTGTTAAGAACTCTTGGTTCTAAGAAACTCGTTTGGTGGTGTCAGAATGCTATTGTGTGTTTATATCTCTATGAGAAGAGTTGTATGTTATGGCGAGCTTGAAAACAAATGGCTTGTTTTGTTTTTTGTGTGTTTGCAGGAAGATTTGTGGAAGGCTGCATTTTCAGTGGGAACTGAGGTATATATTATTGTTTTTTAGGAGCTTCAACATCTGAGTTGCTCTCTCCATCGATGTGCTTTGCTTATATATGGTTGTTAAATTTGTGATGGCCGTGGCATAATTTAGATGCAGTTTATAATGAATTCAATTGGGATTTCAAAACTCTTAAAGTAAGTTACGTTGTTTTGGATTATTACGTTCTCCATTTTTGTTGTTGTCTATTCTATTGTCAGGGGTTTGACAAGAGAAATATTCTGGTAATTTTTTTATGTTTTAGGAAGCATTTGAAGAAAGAGGAATTCTCTATGGCAAGAAAGTCTTTGTTTTTGGCATTGTTGAACGTAAGATATGTCTTCTAGCTCGTTTTGAGATTTTTTCTTATCTTTTAATCACTTATCTTTGGCACTTGTGAATATCCTCAAAACAGGAAGATTGCTCAGCAAGTAGAGCTGAATTTACCACCACCACCAGAACAAACCAGTTCTTGTTCTGCTTTTGTTTCGGAATACCAAAGCTTTGGAAAATCAAATACAATGGCATCATTCAGGTCATCCAGTGACATGATGAGGAGCATGACCCCAACAGATTATAAGCATCAACTGGCTAGTAACGGGATCTTCCCTGGTGGATTTTAGTAATGGCAAAGTTTCTCCCAGTGTGAACAACAGAATGTTTGATCTATCTACTGATTCTTCTGCTAATCAAATGAGTCGCACATCAACAACTTCACAACAACCCATGAGAGAACAGAGTCATCAAAGCCACAACGAACAAACTCAGTTTATGAGAAACTTCAATGAGAAGGCTAGAAGAACACAGCACAACTCCACTCATTATCACCCTAAAGATAATAATATTCCTCCCAATGTCTCATCTCCACTATCCGCAAGAAGTGAAGATACAAGCAATGCTTCTGTAGTAGCAGCACGCGCATGGATGTCTATAGGAGCTGGAGGGAATAATAGTAAACAAACATTTGAGAATCATAGTATTCAGAAAAGCAGCCAAATATCTGCAGAGTCCTTGTATAATCCTTCAAGGGAACAACAACTTCACTAACAAGCTTTTACACTGAGAGACCCTAAAGAGACACATTTCCTTCCTCAAATGAATGGTTTCCCTTTCCAGACAGTTGTGCAGCAACAGCCTCCTTTCCACGGGATGATGAACGGAGGATCCCAACAACCATTTCAGAACAACCAACCAATTGTTTCCCCTCAGATGGCTGCTTTAACTTCTGATTCCATGTACAGTTCCCATGGCGAATTGAAGCAGTTACTCCAGAAGTCTAGTTAAAGCATAGACAAGAGAATTCTCAATCTCCCTCCAGATTTGAACATCAGAGTTCATTCTCCTGATTCTCCTGATCGTGTATTGCTCTAAATTAGTCAAACTTAAAGTTGAAATCGGGTCAAAAATTGATTCGCCGTTGAGTCGATAACAATCAAATTCGAAGAACGCTGATCAAGATTTTGGATGGTAACGTTACCGGCTTGCAGGGAGAATCCCAACTCTAGGAACGTAAGAGTTGCCGTTACCGGAGGAGAGGACGTCGACAACAGCGTCATCGGTAACGATACAAGTGCAGAAGTAAGGGTCACCGTGGCTGAGGGGGAGAATTGTCTCTTATTTTTTGGCTCCTTGTTATATACTTGATGAGTTCAGTTGTTTTGTAAGAAGGCCCCAAACAAAACAAGTTTGAAATCGAACTTTATTAATTTAAATTTCAAAAGGGCTGCAATTGGAATATAATGCAACTATGCAAGTTATTTAAAATCTTGGTGCTTATTTAGCTTTGCTCTAAAACAAAAATCACGTGTCAACAAAGAAAACAATTCGGATTCCGTAGGCTTTTTTTTTTTTGGGCTTGTCCTGATTAGAAATTCTAGTTTAGAATAGTTGGCTTGTTAAAACCGAATCGATTAAGTTAACCAGAGAATGACTGACTAGTTACGCGATCGAGCTGAGTTCAGTTTGAAATGCGTGTGTATCAGTTTGGTTACTAATGTGCGTGTATCACCAACATGCTAATCTGCCTCGTCACGTCATTTACTACTTGATTTATTGTTAAGCTAATTGTAAGATTTAAGAGATCTTTTGGCCCAATCGAGGTAGCATGTTCCTCTGCACAGTTGTTGTGTTAAATCATAGTTCTTGGTCAACATATTTCCTTTCTTCAACTCTGTTTTCTCCATTGATATATTATTTTTAAAACTAATAGTACTAATTATCACCATAAGGAAATTGTTGGGATAACATACTAGTTCGCCCTAAAACCTTTTCTCCCAGGCCCGAATATCGAGGAGCCATCACCACCAAAACTCACCGACGCCGGTGGAGCTTTTGCTCGCCGGCGTCGGGATACCTCGACCGTAGCTTCCGTTCTGTCCTCTCTCTGCTTTCTTAGATTTCTGTTTCTTTTCTATTTTCCCCTTTTGGTTCTCTTTTTACAACCGATGCAAACCCCCCTCAATCAACCAGATCCAGCTTCACTGATGACGGAAATCAAGTCCCTTTGTCTCGTTAAGCATCGATCCGGA
This sequence comes from Camelina laxa, assembly GCA_024034495.1. Taxonomy (NCBI): domain Eukaryota; kingdom Viridiplantae; phylum Streptophyta; class Magnoliopsida; order Brassicales; family Brassicaceae; genus Camelina; species Camelina laxa. The sequence goes on from CM043885.1 coordinate 22,205,682, forward strand.
ATGGCAATCACCTCTGCGGTTTCCTCTTCCCCAAAGTCACCCGAGCCTTGGCAGGCGGAGACGGAGGCGACGGGTGGTGAGGAATCCTCTAGAGAAATATTGTTTCTCCGCTTTTGGACTACCATCAACACTTATCATTCCCTGAGCTTGGCAACTCTGTACCTGCTTTCACCGGAGACACGAAAGATTCCTTCACTCTCCCTGGTCAGCCGCTGTACGTATCATCTCTTCCGGTCTTTCACAGCAAGTTTTCTGTGGATGAACATCAAAACAAGGATCGGCATGTTAGCTTTACAGAAGGACTCGCCCAAATTCCAAAAGCCCAGGTTTTATCTATTTAACCCTCTATTACCCTGTCGACTTTGGCTAGACTTTTTGGCTTTACTCGGTGTTCGAAGACTGCATCAGAGAACCCATTTAGTTAGGCTGTCTTGGATGTATAAAGGGAATGTTAGAACTATGGTGTTTACTCTGCTCATGACTTTGTCGGGTAAATCCCGACACTGGTTTTATCAAAGGAGTGTCAACCCCCATTACCCACCAAATTTCTTGAAGCCCAGGTCTGTTGCTTCTTGTTTCATGTTTTACCGCTCACTATCTTTGTGTGGAATTCTTGATCACCATCTCCATGGCAGAGAGGATCCACCTGATTGGTCACGGCTTCACATTTATCTTTTGCACATGACATTCACTTCATTGGTAAGCTATACGGCCCACAACACCCTACCATCAACCTCTCGTTCGAAGCTCAAGCACGGTTTCTATATATCAATATCTTACCGGTTTCATCAAGTGTGTGGAATTTTTTATCACCATTCTCATGGCAGAGAGGATCCACCACCTATGATACGAATGTACACATGCTGCTTACGAACCCTGGTTTTAACTCCAATGAAGAACTCTACCTCGCATAAACCCTTGAAGACTTATGGCTCCGCAAATCTGATGACACAGTACCGAGGATGTGTATTTGGTCTTAGAGCTTTCTCTATCAGCAATCACCCCTCGACAATTCTGGCCAGTTGCTTTAAACACCACCGCTTCAAGCAACCCAATATCTTCACCTCCATCATCATCAGGACTTTTGTCCCCCAAAACCTTGCTCTGGTTTCGCTTTGGCTAGTGCTCTCCACCCAGGCGAGCTTTATAGCTCTACCTACCACTTCAACGGCACACTGTCTCTTGACTGTGACCAATTTGTCATCTGTCGAAATCATCTACGATGACCATTCTTGCAACCTTGATGTCGCATGTATCCAACTGCTCCTTAGCATTTGTTTCATAACAATCATGGATTATTGCTTGATGTACTATCTATCTTTATTCATGCTTATGGTTTTGGGGAAAACCTATGTATGTTGCTTTTTAAACTCTGGGATTCTATATCCTTTTCTTTGTATTGTTTCCTTCTGATTGAATAGAAACAATTGTTTGTCAAAAAAAAAAAAAAAAGGAAATTGTTGGGATAAGAACGTTCCAAACCAGATATGACAATGTTGCATAAATATAAAGGATGCAAGAGTCTTAAGTTTAATCATTTACCAAAAAACTAAAGGTCTAAAAATTGAATGATAAAGGTATCTAAAATAGTAAAATATGACAATGTTGCATGAATGTTGAAAATTGAATGATAAAGTTGTTTAAAATATGGAAATTTTGCATAAATTTTGCAAAAGTTTTGCAGAAATTATGCAGAAATTTTGACCAAAAAAATATGTAAGGTTTGCAGAAATTAAGTAGTTCAAGACTACCACAATTAGTCATGTGGGAAGTACTCTAACCGAAACCAAGTGGAAAACAATGAATCTTTTTTTAAAAAAAATGAAATTAAGTACAAGACTTCCACAATTAAGTTTCATTATTTACCATTAAACTCTAGGTCAAGCATCTAAAGTATGTCAAGTATTTGAATCATGTTTTCATTTGGGTAGAACTAACGCTTGCATGTATTGTTGCTTGATTTAAATCATCAACCAATAAATTCAATTTGCATAAATTATTATGGTTCTCAAAACTTATCAATATTTTGATATGTCCTGCCTGTTCAACCGGCTAAATTAGTCACTTGTGTTTAGTTTTTAATCTGGATAAACTTACTAAACTAAATAATTCTATAAACGTTTTAAAGACTAGCCAATAAAATCTAACCGTAAATGGTAGAGTTCCCAAAAAGAATTTTGAAAGCACGTAAGTGTCTAAAATCTACCAATTCTTAGAGTCAGTGAAAGCAAAAAGAGAGAGAAAAAAAGGTTGGATTTTTGGAGGTAAGCAATTCGATTCAAAAATTGTAAGGTTACTTTCATCTTCTTAAATCTCCTTGCATCGTCTATTGCATTTTTCGAGCATAAATTTTAAGAAAAATGCAAGTTTTTTGTGGGAAAGATGCAACTTTTTTTTGAGAATTCTTCTCAAGTTTTGCTAAATCTGAAAGAATGCAAGTGAAGATGGAACATTGCAAGTTCATAGAGATTGCAGTGAAGATCAAACAAGTATCAATGAAACAACCAAAGACATTTTGTGTCATCTATATTAATATAGTATCATCTATCTTAATATTTTTGAAGTACATTTTATGTTCTAACATTTCATTTATTCTTTTAAAAAAAAAAATTTACACAATTAATCTCTGCAAAATTGCACTAAAAACAATAATTGAAATTCCTACGTTAATCTACAAAATCAATAAGGGTGCTAAAATTGACAACAATAATATAGATATAATACTATTTTTTTCACCTAGCAACAAATATTATCAAAAGATAAAATTGACTTTTTAAAATAGGAATACATTGAATTCTATATCTCTTATTTGGTAATTTCCACAAAATCCTATGATATTAAAAACTCAAATTTGTTGTTATCTTTATGATTTTAATTAATTAATTCATATTTGGTCAGATTTCCCTAGATAATGATTAAAAATATGAGTTCAATAGATGCTTTCATAGTTATAGTTTCTTATTATTGAATTTGCATTCTCTCCTCGAGAAATCTCTAAGATCTTTGATAAATCGGTCACTGTACACATTTAAGTAGCAAGAATAGCCGACTTTTCGATTCCATTTTTTAAAATCAATTTGCCAACACAGTTTTGATTCAATGAGTTGAATTAGACACTTAAATTTCTACAAGTTATTAATTTGCCACCATCACATCAGTAGTAAGTATATTATCCGATATCTAAGATGATGGGGAATGACTGACCTTGTGAATCTTTCTATCTACCGTACAAGAGTTCATCAGGCAGTCTCAAAATATCATTACGGCTATTAAAAAAAAAACAACAACCTTCAAGTTAGGAAATGAAATTGCATATAATATTAGCCTTAGATTAGAGCATTGGTCAAAGACTAATTCTTCAACTATCACCAACTTGAACTTCTCCTCCCAAAGCAATTAAGTGATCTTTTGAATATATATAACTTGTTGGACAGTCTATCTAAACAAGTTTGAGCTAGTTTAACCTTGGCTATATATAACTGCCCTTGGACACTCTAATTGTAAAAAGTTACTAATACGCCACCATTAACAAAGTTGAGGATATATTGGGCCGGGTACGGATCTGAATCCGAATCCAGTTCTGGATTATCCGGGTTTGAGTATTTGCGTCATTCCTAAGCTCAACTCTGTTTAAAAAACCTATCTCACTCTCTCTCTCTCTCTCTCTCTCTCTCGCTCGCTCGCTCGCCGCCTTCCTCTGACACTCTTCGCGTAGCTTCTTCAATTTCGTCGATGGTAAAGTTTATCTCTTCCTCTTTTGCCTTGAATTTATTCTCTCTCGATCCTAGTTTGAATTGGAGGCTTTCTTTGATCTTGCGTGATCTGTTGAATTTTTTTTTTTTTTAATCATCGTTATTTTTGACATAATTCTCTCAGGCTTTACCTAACCAGCAAACCGTTGATTACCCTAGCTTCAAGCTCGTTATCGTTGGCGATGGAGGCACAGGTACCACCTTCATCTTTCTTTTGTTTCACTAAATATATACAGAGGCTTTGATTTAGTTCAATTTCAGAAACTCGATTTTGGATTTTGTTGTTTCGATATAATAGCTCTACCTAGATACTTGTTTATGCTTATAATATAGTTTGATCAGTAGTGTAGATCTTACGTTTAAGTTCTGGTTTAGAAAACACGAGTCTAGATGTTTGCTGCTTCCACACAGATTGTGTTGTTACCTTCTTTCTTTTGGTGCTTTAATTATCTTAATCTGCCTCAGTTCAGTTCTGACATGGTTCCATTCCAGTGGTTGAATACGTTTCTGACTAAATTTGATGGATGTTCACAGGAAAAACCACATTTGTAAAGAGGCATCTTACTGGAGAGTTTGAGAAAAAGTATGAACGTAAGTACTTGCAAGCCCTCCTGATACATATTGTAATAACCTTTTTATCCACGAGTTCACAGATTTTGAAGGTTTCTTGTTTTTGCAGCCACTATTGGTGTTGAGGTTCATCCTCTTGATTTCTTCACTAACTGTGGCAAGATCCGTTTCTACTGTTGGGATACTGCTGGCCAAGAGAAATTTGGTGGTCTTAGGGATGGTTACTAGTAAGTAAAATTTGCTTTCTCTCTTCGGATATGTATCACTTATTTACCTGGTTAATACATATATCTGTATTATTGATCTGGAATCTTCTAGTGTTGGTAGCTTGCTTCTGATGTGAAGCTGCATAAGATACTTATTCCCATTTATTATATATAGCAACTTGACTAGCTATTAGAAGGGTAAAGTTGGAGATAGTTTTATTTGATACAGAAATGTCTGGAATCTTCTAGTGTTGGTAGTTTGGTTCTGATGTGAAGCTGCATAAGATACTTATTCCCCATTATAGTAGATAGCAACTTGAAAAGGTTATTGTTGCAATTAGTTTTTATTTGATAAAGAAATGTGTTTTGTTTTGTTGCAGCATCCATGGACAATGTGCCATTATCATGTTTGATGTCACAGCGCGTCTGACATACAAGAATGTTCCAACATGGCATCGTGATCTTTGCAGGTATGGACTAACTAATACACAGAAGCTAGAGTGTTTTTTTTTTTTTTGTATGTGGAAAATTGCTAGACGATAATAATGTCATCAAAATTTCATGGTGCAGGGTCTGTGAGAACATCCCAATTGTTCTCTGTGGGAATAAAGTTGATGTAAAGAACAGGCAAGTGAAGGCCAAGCAGGTAACATTTCACAGGAAGAAGAATCTCCAGTATTACGAAATATCTGCTAAGAGCAACTACAACTTCGAGAAGCCATTCTTGTACCTCGCTAGAAAGCTCGCCGGGTAAGCAACAATTCTTCAATTCAAACCCTTATTGTAGTTTAGGGAAACAGCCAGAAAAATATGAAAAATTGGGAATGTTGCTTGCTGTCTCAGGGACGCTAACCTTCACTTTGTGGAATCACCTGCCCTTGCTCCACCGGAAGTTCAAATCGACATGGCTGCTCAGCAGCAGTAAGTTCTCTAAACTAAACTTTGTTTTAGTTTGTTACTACAAGCTTTTTACTTTTAATTAACGATGGATATAATTGTAGGCACGAGGCGGAGCTTGCAGCGGCAGCAAGTCAACCACTTCCTGATGACGATGATGACACGTTTGAGTAGAGAGAGAGAGAGAGAAAGAGATGTGATCGGGATTACCTGAGTTAGGGCTTGTCTGAAACTTTTATCTTCATGGTACTCTTTTTTTTTTTGTGTTGGTTACTCTTCCAAATATGAACTGATGACACTAGTAATTTTACAAAAGTTTATAACTGTCACTGTGGAAGTGAAAATCTTTTGATTTATAAATTCAAAAGCTCATTTAATATGTAAGCAGAATGAATACCTCCAAATCTCTATGTTAATCGCGTAGATTAAAAGTTACCTTAAACTGGATGATAGGTTTACATGTATGGAGGAGGTCACTCTCTTATTCATTTTCGACGTCCTCGATGCATGGAACAATGACAATTTTGATCAACTAAAATAATAATAATATAGACTAGTTCATTCATAGGAAACTAGAGGATGTTATTGATTTTGTGATTTTTAAAGAGTTAGAATTTTTTAATATTTTTATTGTTATTCATTCTTGAATTACAAAGATTCTATTAAATCATTTGTTATTAGTTCAATATTTATAAATATTTCCTTACATTCACTCAAAGTCATTTGTTATTGAATTGATGATTTTAATAAGTCGTTTAAAACTATCAGATTAAGAAATACTTAAACTAACTTTCATATTATATTATAATTTAGTGTTATTGTCTAATTATTATCATTAAAATGTTTTGTTCATTTGAACAACTTTTAAAGACTTTCAACAGTAGATGTAAGGTGATATTCTCCACAAATTTCAAATTTGTGGAATATGTTTTAACTTTTAATTTTTTTGCAATCATTATAATCATCCTAAATCTATAACAGTCACAATCTAATAACACTTAAATCTCATAAACATCAACAACAATATTTCCTAACACTAAAACTCGAAATTGAACAACAAAATCTAATTTTTATCACCAAACTCAAATCTTTAAGAAGGAGATTTTGATCTCCAAACATGGTCAGCTCAATTCTACTTTAGATATATACATCCAGAACAATTTGTTGAACAAAGATTCTCATAATTTCTCATTAGTTCTCAATAATTCCTTTTAACTCATTCATTCCTGATTTTTCTTTTACAACTTTACTTATCATCAATGTCACCGCATAACCATATCACTATATAACTTATGTGTTTTACAATTCATTTCATATGTTTTTCCTATTAATCCCAGCCACACTCTGTAATCATAATTCATTCAAAGATTCAAAATTCATCCACACTTTATAATCAAAAGTTCAATATATGTAATCGTTTGGCCAACTTTAATTCCATTTTTTGTTGTGTTTGCAAGCTCAATATGCTTTTCCTTGGAAAAGATGTGTATCAACAATTTATCCTCTCAATTGACTAGGTGAAGAAACTATAAAAATATGTCAATTGTTATTAATAGTACTTATTATACAGAATTAACTAATTTTTCTTGTACATAAAACGAACCTCTTGACCTTGGTTCACAATGAATTATAGCTGTTACAAGAGGATTTTGTCACATTAATCATTGTATTGTATCAGGATTATTGATGGACGTGACACATATCTGTTTTCGCCTCAGGATCTTAGCGATTTTGCAAGACCAGAGATGAGAAGAACACTTAACAAGGAGAACCATTGGTGTTATCCTCTAAGTCGTGAGGCAGAGCATGTGTCAATGAGCCAAATCAGAACCGTGATCCAACTACTTGTGTCTACATAAAAGGTTATGAAACCATTCCTGAAATGGATAACGTTTCCGAAATTCTCAAAAGACACCCACTTAGTGCTGCTCTAGCTATTTATCTCCCTGAGTATAAGTTACATCAAAGAGGGGTAAGATCAATTATAGTATTTGTTGGTTGTTTCTTTTATACAATAGCTAAGTATTTGTTTCTTTATACATTTTTCTTTAAATGTTTTAGGCCACAAAAAAGTCTAGAGCCGGCTGTCTCTGTTTAATCTACCAATCTAAATCCCTAATTAACAACAAAAACTCAATAAGAGAAATCTAGCTCCAAACGAGCTAACTTGTTATGAAAATTCTTAGAGCAAGATTATTGCACATACTCGACCAAGGATGAGAACAAAAAATAAAATAAAAAAAAATGACAAAAAGGTGGAGAAAAGAAAGTAATTGGTTACATATAGACACTGGATCTACCACATATTTTCATATGATTGGTTATATAAATTAAAAAATAATAAAATAATTTAATTCAATTAAAATATTATTAATTATTTTTCTTTGACACCCAAATGGAAAGTATGTGCAATAAGTATGCTCTTATTCCACTGTTTTGAGAAATTCTTATGACACCCAAATTAAGCCGGATAAATTCAACACGTTGGTAAGGGTATTTTCGTAAATTGACTTAGACCCCCCCCCCCAAACAGAAATTTGCTTCCTCCCCAAGAAGAACGTTTTCGCCTCTTTCTCCTTTCCATCGGGGGTGTTCTCTCGAGGCTTATTATTATTCATTCAGACTCTTACAAAGAACAAAAACAAAAGTTTCGATTTTTTTGCTTTTATTTCTTCGATTTCATTGCGAATCTTCTCGGTGATGTTGGTGTCTAGAGTTCTATCGAGAGTTTCTCGAAGCGCGGTATTACGCTCATCTCTCTCCTCCTCCGCCGTCGCTATTCCGACGAGGTATCAGTATCCGATTGTTTCAAGCCGATTCCACTCCCTCATTCACAGAAATCCCAACCAGGTTTTGCTTCTTTTTTTTTAAACCCCAGTTCTGATTGTAATTCGTTTTGAATTTCATCATCGTTTGGGGTTTTTTTAGCTAGGGTTTAAGGGGGTTTGCGAAATTGAAAATGATTCTATTGCTCTGGTCTTGTATATTACAGTGTCTATGATTTAGTTGTGTGTATATGTCTGAATGTAATTATTTTGATTGCTCTTTAATTGGATGCAATATACATGTGAGAAATAGCTCATTTTTAGGATTTTTGAGGAGTGAATATACTCAAATTTGGATTCTTTTTTTAAATGGGCAGCTTGTTGCAGTTCCAGTGTCGTTCCTAAATCATGCAACTCCAGATTTCAATGTCCTACAAAGGTGTGGCTTTTTCTCGTCTTCCTCAGCTGAACCGAAGGGAAATGGGAGTAACGCTGAGGTCCCAAAGACTGGTAAAGCTTCTGAGGATGTGGAGACAGGTGAGGCAAAATTGACTCGGCACATTATAAGAGAGAAAGATACTTTTGTCTTGGTCTACACAAAGTTTACTAAAAGAATTGAGTTTTATTTCTTTCTGATTTCCAGATTCAGAGACTGATTTTGAGAGTTTGTCAAGGGATGATTTGGTGAAGCTTGTGGGTGAGAAGGAACATCTTTTGAAAGTTCAGCGGGAAGACATGTTGGAAATGAAAGATGGTTTTCTTCGTAGTTATGCAGAGTTGCAGAATCTAATGGATCGGACTAAACGTAATGCTGAAAGCTCCAAAAAGTTCGCCGTACAGGTTTTTTTTTACTTCTCTCACCACCACTCCTTTTGTTTTCTTCTTCTTCTTGATTAATCAACTCTCCTTCATATATAAATAAGCCAGTGCTGAATATGTTTTTCTTGTTGCTGCAGAACTTTGCCACGAGCCTTTTGTTCGTCGCTGATATTCTTGAAAAAGCTTCTTCGGTTGGCAAACAGAGTTTTTCGGAGATTGACGTTTCAAAAGATTCTGCTGGTGCTGCTCCGCTGTTACAAAACCTATTACATGGAGTGGAGATGACTGAGAAAGAATTAGCACAGGTAAAAAAAACACTCGTTATATATGTTCATTGAGGTAAAAAACAAAGATAAAATGAGATTTGTGCTGAGAATGCAAATGTAAAACTGCAGGTATTTAAAAAACATGGTTTGGTGAAAGAAGATCCTTTAAATGAACCGTTTGATCCAAACAGACATAACGCAGTATTTCAAGTCCCGGATGCTTCCAAGCCAGAAGGCACAATTGCTGAGGTCCTAAAGGTACTAAATCTATAAAAGGAAAAATTGTTCTCTTTCTGATTTTGGCATCTTAAGCATATGTTATCTTTTGCAAGTCTACATAATATCATGAAATCTCTGCCATTATTTTGTAACTTTTTGGTAACGGTTTTGTTTCCATATTTGCAGTCTGGATACTCGTTGTACGATCGAGTTATAAGACCAGCTGATGTTGGTGTTACTTGTGCGGTGGAGAATCAAGAAGGCGAGAAAGAGTCTGAAGCTTGAGAATCCACAAGCAACGAGACTTAAAAGCTTTGTTGTAAACATCTTCATGAGTTATTTTTTTTAGTTAATAGTTCTCTCTTTCTTGCATATTCATTGGAGGAACAAGATTCCCATAAAAGAAGCAGGACACATTACTGCACTCCCAGGGAAACCCTGGTTCTGTAACTTTAGTACTTTACACGAAATTTCATGAGGTTATAAAACTGGAATCAAATATGATGGAGCCAGGCTCTTTTAGTCTTGGTAAAAAGACTCAAATCTTACATATCTTATAAGCTTCTTCTAACTTACACACTACATACACATCTAGAAGACAACAAAGTGCAGTAAACACCTAAAACAAGTTACAATATGAGACACCATTCATCATAACCTACAATAATACCAAACGCTGAAACCTTTTTTATTGTTGCTTCATGCTAACCCAGTATGATCATCTTCACTCTTCAGTCCCTTCAGAATTCAGACACAGTCCCAGATTCAAGTTACCAGTTTTTGCTTCCTGCAGAGTAAGTAGAATTAACACAAGCATGAACAACAAAACTCTAACACTTTTCCATTAAATTGCTGAACTTTGAATGAAGCTAACCTTAGCTTGGTCTGAGTCTGTTATGTTCATGTCAAGCTCAACAGCTTTAGGCAATGGTGATTCAGTGTCGAATTCTTCAGTCTCTTCAATTTCAGAATCCTTAGAAACCACTTTTTCTCTATGCTCAAGCATCGCAATCTACACAAATCAAAACCATTTCAACTAAATCTCTCACACAACAACAATAAAAAGAAACCCTAATTTAATGATTTTACCCCAAATTTGGGGGGAAGAAAAAACAAAACTTACAGGAGCGTATCGGAATCTTCGCTTAGGTGGCTCCTCAGTCTCACCACCGGAACCATTAGCGTCGGAGGCAGTAACCGTCGACGAGGTAAGTGGAGTCCACTTATGGAGAAGTAGATGGTGAGGTGAGTTACTGTTACTGCTGTTGTTACGACCGTTGGATTTAGATGCTCTGAAAACACCGACGGATGAGGTTGAGACACGTACCCACTTCTTCTTCCACTTCCTTACACGGCCACTAAACACCGCCGTCGCCGCCGGACCACTGTATCTCGACGACGTCCTGCTCAATCTCGATCCTACACCTTCCATTATTACTCTCTCTCTCTCACTCACTCGCCGGCAAAAAAATAGTTGCTTTATCTATCAGCTTGAAAAACGCAGCGTTTTAAGGAGATACACTGAGATATAGCTTGAAAACGCTGCGTTTTGTTTTTAAGTTGAAACGCAGCGTTTTGTTTAAAAGTTGAAACGCAGCGTTTCAAAGAGATAAATTGCTTTATCTATAAGAAGTGGCGCTTCCTTTCATTCTCATAAGCTCTCTTCAGTCTTCTAAGCAGAGAGTTGAAGATGGAGCTCTGTGTTATCAGCACCACGATGACGACGACGGCGGCGAGGGCGATGAATCCGTTTCTTCCTTCAATTACACGACGTGTTAGCTCCCGTTTGTTTCAATCAGATAGTGTGGTACAGTTTGGGTGGAGTCTGAAGAAACCAATTAGCCCCTTGGAGACGACGATGTCTTGTGTCTCCAGAAAATTTGGGTTTCTCGGAAATTCAATTTCTAACGGTGGTGATTTCAAGCGATTCGCGGCGGCTTCTCCTGCGGTTGAAACCAGCGTAAAGGAAGACAAGCTTCCAGCTGATCTTAAGGTTACGGAGACTGTACAGGCGAACTCAAGTGTAAGTGATTTTAAAATCTGTTTGTGGCATTGAGTTTTGGAATGACTTGAGGATTTTTTTTTTGATTTAGGTGAAATTGAGTGTGGAAGTTCCAAAACTTGTATGTGAAGATTGTTACCAACGAGTTCTAACCGAGTTTATGAAGCTCTCAAAGGTAGATTGATTTTTTTTTGTCATTTTACATTGAGACTACGATTGAAGTCGATGGCCGAACTTGTTCTATGTAAAAGCGTGTTGTTGATTGTAATTTTACTTGGGTTTTGATTTCATATTAACTAAAGGTTCCTGGATTCCGTCCTAAAACGAGAGTTCCAGAGAATATTATTGTTGGTTTCGTTGGGAGGCCATACGTTTTGAGAGCTACTGTTGAATCTATCTTGAAGAGAACACTTCCACACGCCATGGAGTCGGTAAGTTTTACTAATGTTTTATATTAGTTGTGAGCATAAGTCTTGTGATGTTCCTAACTAAAGTCGTCGGTATTTGGTGTCTTGGAACATTTTTCTTACTCGATTTTTGGTTTTTGTAGGTGACTGGAAGGGCTTTAAAGGACTCGATACAGATTGTAAGCAGCTTTCCAGATATGGAGAAGGCTTATTCTCAGCTCAAGACTCTTAGGTTTTTGTTTAATCTGCAAAAATCTGAACAACAGCTCACGACTGCTGCTGCTTGCTAACTAACTTTACATGAAATTCTTGTTTTCTCTTATTTTTCAGTTATGAAGTGGTTGTTGATGTTGTGCCTGAACTAAGATGGAATCCTGAAGATGGGTATAAGAATATGAAGGTTGTTGTAGAATTAGGCGAGGAGATAGATGCGAAAAAAGCTTGTGAAAGACAACTGAGACAGAAATACAAGTCCCTTGGTGCCTTGAAGATTGTAATCGACCGAGGACTACAGGTAAATGAATGCATTTCTTCCCATGTCCTTGCATTGTTTTTCTGCAACTATCTCGGTTTTCTTTCGTGGTTCATTTGAAATCATTGAAGCTTGATTACATAGGACCGACCTGTTATCTAGTTACAATTAAGATTAGCCACTAGAGCTTATTAAACTACAGATGTAAGCTTTTTATAATTTGGTTATGAATCTGGCTGCATTAGTTCGTACTTATTCTGCAAAGATGATGATATAGTTGCTAGAAATGCTTATTGATTATATCCTATAATCGTGTAGGTGGGAGATCTTGCAGTTGTTGATATTTCTGCGACAACTATAGATGAGGACGGGTCAACAGGTCAAGCGATTCCAGATGCTGAAAGCAAAGGTTTTAGAACTGTTATATTTGAAGAGTCTTATCCCTTACTGAAATCTCGTTCCCGTTTGCCAATGAATTGTGAGATGTGTGGTTATGTGTACAGGATTTCACTTTGACACTGAAGAAGGGAATAAATTACTTCCTGGATTCCTTGATTCAATCACTGGAATTCGAGCAGGCGAATCAAAGACATTCACGCTTGTGTTTCCTGAATCATGGAAACAAGAAAATCTCCGTGGCCAACGTGCTCAGTTCACTGTGAGCTCTTCTTCATACACCACACATAAAGAAAAGAGATCATACTTTGGTAAGCTAATCGTGTTTGTTTTCTTCAGGTTGACTGCAAGGAACTTTTCTACAGAGATTTACCAACGTTAGATGATTCACTTGCTGATAAATTGCTCCCTGGATGCACCACTCTAAAGGAGGTAATGAACAGATGGATTTTGTTTCAAACAAGTTTTACAAAAGAAATTTTCTTTTCTCACTGTAATTCTATGATGAAACAAGTAAACAGGTTGAAGAAACTCTGTCTAAAAGATGCCAAGAGATGGAGGAGGAAGCTAAGGAGCAAGCGACAGACAACGCCGTCCTTGAACAGATTCGAAAGGTCATTATCTAATTCCTTAAAGCATTTGAAGCAGTAACATTGTTGATCTGTGTGATAAAAGACATCATTTGCTTTTCTTTTGTTCTAGATGGTTGAAGTAGAGATTCCTCAATCTTTATTTGAGGAACAAGGAAGGCAGTTTTATGGAGCTAGGCTTCTAGAGATCCAGGCAAGCATTTTCGATAACTGTTGTTGATCTCTATCTCTTACTCGCTTTTGCTGTCACTCAGATTCTTAATGTTAAATGACATGGTGCTGTAGGGAAGCATGAAGCTCACTGAAGATCAATTGGCTTCTCTTTCAAGTCAAAAAGCAGTAAACGAGTTTCTAGAAACACAAAGAGAGAGCATTACCAACATAATCAAGCAGAATTTGGCTGTTGGAGATATCTTCAAGCGCGAAAACTTAGAGGTACATTATATATACTTAACATTCTTGTCTCAGAGAAAGAAACAAAACAAAAATTAGTAACAAAAACATTGTCAAATCCTTGAATGCAGTTCTCAACAGATGAACTAGTAAAAGAGGTCGAGAACTCGATCTCAGAATTCAAGAAACATAAACAAGAGTATGACGAGGAGCGTGTGAAAGATCAGGTTAGTTCTCTAGTGAATCTTAGTTAAGTATTATAATTTTGTTGAGCTGTATAAGATAAACTGAAAGAGAGCGCCGCTTCTTGAATTGGTGGGTTAGGTACAAGAGATTTTAGAAGGAGCAAAAGTGCTTGAATGGTTGAAAGAACGAGCCGAGATTGAATACATTACTCGTTGAGGAGCATATAGGTAATCTATGTCTGTTTGTATGTATGATTGGCATGTTCTGTTTTTTTTGGTACGAGGGATTTGTCTTTTAAATTATGATTATTTTTGTCATAAGAAGAGAACTTTTACTGTATTTGATGATTGTTTCTTTGTAAGATTAATAGGTGCAATAAATTATTTCCAAAAACACTGGTTTTTATTTTGTAATTTGGTTCACTTTTTGAATTTATAAATAATGGGTTTTGTATATGGTATATAGATAATAAGTATATTACGTCGATTTCATATTGAATATGCCAACTAACATTGACAGTGACTTGTGTTTTACACTGCTTGTCACATACTAGTTTGGTTTTATATGGACGCTTGACTAAATAAATTTTCCTTATGATCTCATCACTTTTGCTACTTTTCTCAGCTGTATTTACGAACAACCTCCTCATGATCCATGTTTAAACTTGAAAACAAAAAAGTAAATTAAATCTCACCAATCCTAGTACTTGCACCATTTTCCCAACTAATTATAAACAATTTTGTTTAAGAAGTTTCTAACTAACCTAACTAGTGATAAAGTTATTTAAGACGAAAATCGGAGATACTGCTAATTTGAAGGGAAAAAAAAAACACTTGTCCGGAGAAATTCTCATCTTTTTTTAAATGCCAGAATTATAATGTCAAATATGTTTTAACATATATGTCTTGAGTTTTTCAAACTATATGTTTATTCAGATTAAAGATATAAATAATTTATGTTTGTCTTCGTTTCTGTGTTTGATGAATTTAAAATGTATTTCTCTTATAATATCCTCTTGCACCATACTTTTGAAAAATAAAAATATGAATTCGAGTTGAATTATTCGACCGATAGTGACAATATAGTAAACACCCGAAAAAAAAAAAAAGAGGAGTATACTGTAAATGCTAATCTAGCGATGAAGCGATCTAGGGTCCCTAAAACATAAATTGGTCAACAACCTATTCGATGTAATTGTTTTTGTTGAGTTACTACACATAACATTTACCGCTTTAAATAACCATAAGTTAACTTGGTTAGAAAAACCAAAAACTGTTGAAGCATTTTTATTTAATTCCGAGATTCTTCCTAGTGATGAATGAGATCAACAAACATATATTACTACCATTGTTCTTGTTAAAAAAAGAAGTAAATAACTTGTGTAGTCAAACAAGCAAAGTACCAAGTCATAAAAATAGTAAAAAGAAAAGAAAAAAAAAGAAAAAACTTGAAAAAGACACAAGTCTGTCTGTGAACAGTGTTATGTTTGTAAAAAAAACAAGGGGTGTGGTGAGTAATTTGGAGTTACCATCGTACTACCAAAAGAGAGTGGGTCCCATCCTTCACCTCTCCGTCTCTTCCACCTCTCCTCCATAGATTGATTTTTATTTTGGTTGCCTTCCTTTGCTAAAATGATTTTATCTCTCTCACTCTCAATAGTGTGAGTTTTGTTGTCATACAACTTCAGATCTAGAAGTTGAAGAAGTAGCAGAAGAAGAAGAAGTAAGAGTTTGTGTGTAGAACCCCTTTTAAAAACCCTAGAAAACCAGTGTCAATCTCGGTAATGAACGTTGTTTTCTGCTTTCACTGTTAGATTTGATCAGTTTGAAGTCTTTAGTTTTTTTTATTACTTTGGTTTTATCACCAATGCTGTTTGATTATTCTCTTCAAGTTCTTGTTTTTTATTCTTTCTTTCTTTTCTTATACAAGAGATCTGCTTCTTCTTTTTTTCTTCTCATGCTTCTACTTCTGCTTGATCGGACTTTGTTTGCTTTCTTGCTCTCATGGTGAAAAAGGGTTTTGAAGCTTTGGGTAGTTTTAAGACTTCATTCTTTCCAACTCATAGGGTTCTTTTGATTGTTTTGGTCTGTGTAGTTGAGTGATTGAAGAAGGGTTTTTGATTCCCAAATAAAAAGATTACAACTTTGATTGAGAACAATCTACAGAGTTTGTTAGTGTTTTTTTTTTGTTCCTAGCTTCGTAATGTTATTGCAATTTTGATGCATAGATAAGATCTAATACAAGTGATGATTTTGTGCGATGTCAATTACTCACTTAGGAGTTATCTGTGTACTACATTCTTAGTTTAGTGTTGTCGTTTCTAATTGGTGTTTGTTTCCGATCGTTTCTGTAGGAAAGAACCTTTCTGATATCCTGACGATGGCGATCACAGATACTGAAAGTCCTCTTCTTGGGGAAATTTCTTGTGGTACCTTACTGCAGAAGTTGCAGGTAAAACAATCATGCAACCGTCTTTATCTCAAGACTTTTTCTTTTACCTCAAAATCTTTGTGTAACATCCACTTTTTTTTAATTAGGAAATCTGGGATGAAGTTGGTGAGAGTGATGAGGAAAGAGACAAACTGCTTCTTCAGATAGAGCAGGAGTGTCTTGATGTTTACAAGAGAAAAGTTGAGCAGGCTGCTAAATCCCGAGCTGAGCTTCTTCAAACCTTGTCAGATGCTAATGCTGAGCTATCAAGCCTTACTGCATCTCTTGGAGATAAAAACTTAGTTGGCATTGTAAGTTTTCTTTTTTTGTCCATATGTTTAGAATTGGAAAAATGTAACTAAATGTGTTTTGTTAGTGATATATTTGTCTTTTTGTTTCTTCTGTTGTTGCAGCCGGATAAGTCTTCAGGAACAATTAAAGAGCAACTTGCTGCTATAGCACCGGCTCTTGAACAACTGTGGCAACAGAAAGAGGAGAGAGTTAGAGAGTTCTCTGATGTACAATCACAAATTCAGAAGATATGTGGAGAGATTGCTGGGGGTTTGAGCAATGAGGTTCCTATAGTCGATGAGTCTGATTTGTCTCTGAAGAAATTAGACGATTTCCAGAGCCAACTCCAAGAGCTCCAGAAAGAGAAGGTAAAGTTTGTGTTAGGGATATCGTGGTCATATGTTTGCTTATATGTTTTCCTTACTAACTGCTTTGTTTTGGTGGCAGAGTGACAGGCTGCACAAAGTGCTAGAGTTTGTGAGTACTGTTCATGATCTATGTGCCGTTCTTGGTTTGGATTTCTTAAGCACTGTCACCGAAGTTCATCCAAGCTTAGATGAAGAAACCGGTGTCCAGTCTAAAAGCATTAGCAATGATACACTTTCAAGGTTGGCTAAAACCGTCTTGACTCTTAAAGATGATAAGAAGCAAAGACTTCAAAAGGTAAAGACAAATTTCTCTGCATCCTTACCTTGTCCAAAATTGTTCCTAGAAATTGCATCTGTTGTATATCAAACTGGTTGAGAGCTTTTTAATGATTCTTTGTTTTTTTTTTTTTGTTGCAGCTTCAAGAGCTGGCTACTCAGCTAATTGATTTGTGGAATCTGATGGATACTCCTGATGAGGAAAGGGAGCTTTTTGATCATGTTACCTGTAACATTTCAGCTTCAGTTGATGAAGTCACTTTGCCAGGTGCTCTTGCACGTGATTTGATTGAGCAGGTAATTTAATATTGTTGATAAATCTTCCTATGTGTTCTGAAGAATTCAGTTACTGCTTTGCTAAAATTTCGTATAAACTCGTGAAGGCCGTGGTGGAAGTGGATAGGCTTGACCAGCTGAAAGCTAGCCGAATGAAAGAAATTGCTTTCAAGAAACAATCTGAGCTTGAGGAGATATATGCTCGTGCTCATGTAGAAGTAAACCCGGAATCTGCTCGTGAGAGGATCATGTCGCTGATTGATTCTGGAAACGTTGAGCCTACTGAGTTATTGGCAGACATGGATAGCCAGATAGCAAAGGCTAAGGAAGAAGCATTTAGTAGAAAAGATATATTGGACCGTGTTGAGAAATGGATGTCAGCTTGTGAGGAAGAGAGCTGGTTAGAAGACTACAACCGGGTAATGCATAATTTCTCTCAATACACACACACACTGTGATACATCACAATATACAGTAACTTTAAATTGGATCTTGAGCATTTCCATGGTTTCGTTTTCTGAGAACAGGATCAGAACCGGTACAGTGCAAGTAGAGGTGCACACTTGAATCTCAAGAGAGCTGAAAAAGCTAGGATTCTGGTTAGCAAGATTCCTGGTATGTTTTGAATAACTTAGATATGCTTGCAAACTTCTCTTGTGTATTCATCATATCAAACAAAGTTTGGATCGTTTGTTTTGTGCAAAGCCATGGTTGACACATTGGTTGCCAAGACCCGGGCTTGGGAAGAGGAACACAGCATGTCCTTCGCCTACGATGGTGTTCCTCTGCTAGCTATGCTAGATGAGTACGGTATGCTTAGGCAAGAACGAGAAGAGGAGAAACGGAGGCTGAGGGTAAGTTCATCATTTCTACTTAGTTATGATAAGGCGAAAATGTCAGTCACCCCCCTGAACTCCTCTGTCTTAATGAACAGGAACAAAAGAAGGTACAAGAACAGCCTCACGTAGAGCAAGACTCTGCCTTTAGCACCAGGCCAAGCCCTGCTAGACCAGTCAGTGCTAAGAAACCTGTGGGGCTACGAGCTAACAATGGAGGAGCAAATGGAGCTCCAAACCGGCGTTTATCATTGAATGCAAACCAGAACGGAAGCAGGTCTACTGCAAAAGAAGGAGGAAGAAGGGAGAGTCTCAACAGGCCGGCTGCTCCTACAAACTACGTTGCCATTTCGAAAGAGGAAGCTGCTTCATCTCCAGTTTCAGGTGCTGCAGATCATCAAGTTCCAGCTTCACCTTGATGGTTCAAAAAAAAGAGAGGAAAAGATCTGTAATTTTCAATGTTTGAGTTGGTTTTAGGGAGTAAAAGGCTTGATGAAACACCTGAGAGAAGACGAAATAACATTTCAGAGTAGAATGGTGTACTAGAATGTGTATGTGTGTGTGTGTCTGTCTGTTTTTTGTTAGTGTTGTTTTAGTAGTTGGTACGGTATCATCTTGACTCCAAAAAGCTGCAAATGACTTACTTATCTAGAGATTATGGGAGTAAATGTGGTAAGCCTGACCAAAATCACAACTTTCTTAGTTCTTACAACGGTACACGCGCTCATCTCATGTACAATCAGGATTTATATGGGCTCGGAGATAGAAAGCCCATAAATACCTGTAGCATGATCGTTTTTGTCCAAGTTTATCGCATCCTCAAGTTAACAAGGTCGGTCACTTTTCAGTTTTATCAAAATGTATCAATTTGATGATAAGTGTGTTCCAATTCCAACCATAACCGCAATTAAGTTGATTTCGGTTCTGTAGTCGAAATTGTAATTCAGCTTTTTTATTATTTTTGTTGGTTCGGTTAATTTAGTTTTATAATTTTGGGTTCTTCATTTCAATCATGCTTGGTTATGTAGGTAGGTAAGGTAAGGTTCTTTCTATTCGTTTTTTTTTCAGTGTAACTACTAACAGTGTTACGTTTCGGTTTCATAAAAGCTTGTTCTGGTTTCTATATCCACTTTTAATTGACAAGTGTCATTGACTCGTGTGAAGGGTGAAATTAATGTGGCATTGTTGCGCGTGCATGTCCGCCACGGAGCATCGAAATGTTTCGGGTATCCTCTTCTTCCTAATTTGTCCACTTCTCATCTCGCTGTAGAGAGAGAGAGAGAGAGAAAAATGACGACAATGGCGAGGATGGAGAGAGACGCAATGGAGACGGTGGCTCCCTATGCTCCGGTCACTTATCACCGCCGTGTTCGCGGTGACTTGGATGACACACTTCCTAAACCTTGTATTTATGATATCCTAACCCATCTATAAAAGTTCATTGCATAATGCGTGACTTGTAAGCTACATAACCGGGTTTTTTTAAATATTTAGATTTGCCGAGAGCACTACAAGCACCAGACATGGAACACCCGCTAGGAACACCAGAGCATAGGCACAATGGCCTTAGTGTTATGCAGCAACATGTAGCTTTCTTCGATTTGGATGATAACGGCATCATATATCCCTATGAAACGTTCTCTGGTACACCCTTTAACCTCTCCATATATAGAGTTATGCACTTATGTACACAATGGTTTATACATTGACTTGGTTTTGTTAATTGCACCAGGGTTCCAGTTACTCGGTTTCAATTTACTTGCGTCACTTCTCTTAACGGCTGGTATCCACATAGCTCTTAGCTATGCTACTCTTCCGGTAAAGTACATATATTTCAGTTCTTACTTAATTTAGCTTTACCGAGCCGGACCTTATATGATTGATGAAACAGGGATGGTTACCGTCTCCGTTCTTCCCTATATATGTACATAATATTCACAAGGCAAAGCACGGAAGCGACTCTAAAACATATGACAATGAAGGAAGGTTAGTAACCTCTCGTAACCACAATCCATATTTGATATTTCTGTATTTACAGGATCGCGATACGCATACGCTTATATTTATATGTATGCTTTGGGAAGGTATACACCAGCAAATCTTGAGTTGATGTTTAGTAAATACGCGAGGACAGTACCAGATAAGTTGAGTCTTGGAGAACTATGGGACATGACGGAAGGAAACCGCGATGCCTTTGACTTTTTTGGATGGTATATACTTGTTACTATGCTCAAATGTGGCGATGTTCCCTTTAAAATTAGCGGATTTTTAGTTTCTTGAAGAAATGTATTAATTGGTATGTAGGCTAGCGAGCAAGGTGGAATGGGGAGTATTGTATGTGTTAGCGAGTGATGAAGAAGGATTCTTGTCTAAAGAAGCCATAAGGCGGTGCTTCGATGGAAGCTTGTTTGAGTATTGTGCGAGGTACTACGCTGAGATCAAGGAGTACAAGACGTACTACTGATCATCATCACTTGGAACTAGTGTGAAAAGCACTTGAATTAAATTCAATAGTGGTGCTGTAATGAAGCAATAATTTGTATATGGTGCGTTTGTTTAGTATGCATAAAGATATATTCAATAGTGGTTTATTATTCACCTGCCTTTCTTTCTTTAACATGATGCTTTTAACGTCTATTATTCTTTCAATTAGGATACAAAGATTTATAAAATTTCCGTATTTTATTTAAAACATTGCAGTGGTTCAAGCGTAAATAAAATGTTACGAAAAGATTAGAATTTGGATTCTTTAACTTTTGGGAGTCAGTTTGACTATTTACATAAAAAGAAGTAAACTCGAGTTGTTTTACCATGAATTCAGTTTGGTTTGGCTGATTTGGGTATAGGAACCCTGCATACACTGGAACAAGAGGCTTCCTTTTTCATAAAGTTTTTCTTTGGTACTAAAGGCCGACTAATTTAGTTTACATGATCAAAACCCCATTATAAAGAAGATAAAAACTAGAAAGAACAAATTAAGTAGAGGCCCTACGAACAGAAAAACAAAAGTTTAAACAAGAGAGCACACGAGCATATTACTTTTAATTAGTCTTTGTCATATTATTTGGTATTAAGTAAAGGACAAAGAAGCGACGATGTGGAAGAACTGCAAATTCACCAAGACATCTTTGGCATGGCTAGTGGCTCGGCGTTCAACTCGTGAGAACAGCTCATTGCTTAGCTCTTCGCCTATGTGAGCTTCCACAAGCACTCCTGCCACACTCCGACAACTACTAGCAAAGGCTCGACCGACCTCGGATGCGTTGTCCGGCTCACTCACCACAAGCGGACTCCCTCCTTTGTAAACCACCAGCTTCTCAATTGCAAATGAGCCGTTGGCTTCAACTACTTCCTTGAAATCTTGCAAGCTTGGTGCATACACTGGGATATTGAATCCGTCCCGTTTCTCTGCCGCTACCAAACCCTAAAAACAAAAATGTTAATTCTGGTTAATCATAGATAACAATTTTGAACCGAAATTCAAAAAAAACAAATCATCAGGACTATGTTTAATTAGTTGAACACTCAAAAAAAAAAAAATGTTCGAATCATGTTATTATGAGAGCCTTAAGGACTATGTTTTTCGTCACTCAATATGTGAATCTATATCCTGGAAGTTTCTTATATATATATATATGTACTTTGATTCACTAACTTTTATATTTAGTATCATCATCTGACTATAGGTTAATTTATTTATTTTTTATTTTTTTGGGCAAAGACTATAGATTAATTATAATGACTTAAACACATGTGAACTTTTACTTTCTGGTGGTGACTATTTGAACTAACGGACTAAAATGATTATGCTAGAAAGCAACGTAACAATTCTTGTTGAATTTTTTTGAATGTCTTCTTTTACTACCGTACTTCAATAATATGGCCTGCCAATTTTGTCTCTACAAGGTCATCATTCCGATTTTATTTTGACGGATAAAATGATGGTAGCGATGGATGGTCCAGATTCATTTATGATCGATGAGGACAATCCGACGGGTAAGATTGATTGTTACATTTACAACGAGGAGTGATGAGACTGTACAGTAATCATTTGTTTCTGTTTCGTTGTACATACGTATACGGATTTACATTTACACATAATAATTTGTTTATGAAAAATATATTTTATCGTTAAACTTAATTTTAATACTACATTACCTTTGACAAATTATATTTCGTAAAGATATATTTGTGGCAGCTGTGTCAAACTTAATTTTAAGAAAAGTTTGGATAGCATGTGGTCCTGTATATTCAATATATATATAACTATAGAATAGTAGGTTTGAAAAAATATATAGTCTTGTTAAGAAAAGCTTAATTAATTTCAAAAAACTTGTGGACAACATTTGATATAATATATACAGAACTAGTATACTAGGTTTGATGACTTTACGAGTTAAAGTTTTTATTACTCTGTGATTCAATACTGCTTTAGCTTATTTAGAAAATGGTTAATTTTCTTAGAGAAAGCAAAAAAAAAAAAAAAAAAGTTAGCGACATTTCCAAAGAAATATCTACATTGGGTCAAATGTAGATGTCTATCCTAGTGGTATAATAAATAAGCTGTTTTCCTCATTTCTAGTGTTTATTCATAAAAGCCAAAAGGGCATGTAAATGGTAATACAACTATTATAAGTTAAGAACTCGAGGTTAATATATAATATATAGTTTTACGTAATCAAGTTTAAGTAATTACTTTGGGGGAAAGATATTATAAGATAAACTAAGGTCGATCGTACGTACCTCGCGGACAAGGTCGTCCCAAGCGTCCTGAAAATGAGTGCCGAAGAGTAGACCGGCACCACCCTGGTCGGTGGGGTCCAGAGAGGTACGACCAAGACAAACAAGAAACATGGCCCCACCTCTCTTAACCTCCGCAGCTCTTGCCCTCAAAAACTCCGCCAAGTCCGCCTGAAACTGCCGCTTGTAAGCCGTCGTTGTCTTCTCTCCAGCGCCGTGTATGAAAACTCTCCCTCTATTGTACGCAGCCGATCTCCTATCCGTCACACTTTCCGGCACCTACCATATTTATCACACGAGAAAAAAAATTACAAGTTCACAAAATTAAAAATAATGTTGGCATAACAAAAACTTCTGAGCTAGACTAGCTAGTCCCGTTTTGACGATAGCCCTAGTCCGGTAGAAATATTAATAAAAGTCCCGTATTTTGACATTAATTAATTGATCTATTTAACCGTTAAAGCTAGCTTAAAGCAGAAAAACCGAGCACCATGACACGTGTAGTAAAAGTGACCTAGCAAACGTTACGTATAGAGTGTGTACCTGAGAGAGCCAATGTAAGGAGAAGGCAGAGTGGAAAAAGTCAATGGTTCTCGCCGGAAAAAGTCGCCGGTAAAACGAGCCGGGAACACCAGCGACGAAGTAGGAACGGTTTCCATCGGCAGCAAGGCACTCCTCCATGCAAGAGTTAGAGACAAGTGGTGGAAGAAGCTGAAAAAGTGTGTTGAAGTCGTTGCTCGGGAGATCGGCGAAGAAAGCTGTGAACTCCGGTGGGTCGATTCCGGCGGAATCAAACCTCTTAGAGATGTGTTTGACTATGAAATCGATTATGTGGACAGTGTTTGCGCCGGATGAGCAGCCAAGATCAACCGCCGTGAACGGTGGGGGACTGGCGGAGGAGTTTAGGTGAACATTGTCAAGCGTTTCCTCTAACAGGTGAAGCATAGACCGTGCATGCATCGCCTGCATATATTATTTTTTCTTTTACATTTCATGATATCAAATTGTCGGTATCTATATTACTAAATATATAAATTACCATGCACGTAGACGCTGGCTCTTGTTTGTCTCAACATTAATCCTCATTTTGTTTTAATATACATATTAATTTTTTTTTAATTGATTACTTAGCAAATCAATAGCATGCATGAGTCAAAGAAACCGTAATGGAGAACTAAATCGAATTGAAACGGAAATACACCCACGAAAATTTTGTTTTTAAGAGCAAATCTTTCTTAAAAAAATTTCGTCTCTAAACCCTTTTTCAAAAAAAGAAGAAAAAATATACGACTATCTTCTTGAATTTTCAAATTTGTCACTGGAGATAAAAAATTCGAATAAGTAGAAGGTTTTTATGATATAATTTTGAAGTAATTAGAAAAAAAAAAAAAAAAAAAGATGTAGAGACCTGAGCTTGAGAGTTATTGGCATAGCTGTCTTGTCCTTTGCCACCTTTCATGCTGAGAAGTCTCTCGAGCTTCATATTACATACAGCAACATTGTCTCCCTTAGAAGTCATTCTCTCTCTCTCTTTTCTCTCTCTCTCTCTCTCTGTGGATCTCTTCTCTCCTTCTCGTTCTCTCGCTATCTTTCTCTACACCTTCTTTTTGTGAATGAGACAAGCTCGAAGAGACTACACGTATTTATAGAAAAGAGGAAATGATAAATGTATGCATTTAGTTGAATGGGGAAACATATTATTAAATGTGCCATTGCGTATACATATTATGTATGTACTGATTATTCATGCAAAAACAACGCATCATTATGTTTGTTTCCCCAAAAACAAAATATAATTATGTGGTGTACTTGTGTCACATGATATACTATATACATAGTTTGTCATTTTGTGCACTATAGATTATATATTTTTGTCAACCACATTTTGTGTAGGGCTAATTGAAGTAAAGAGTAGAACAATATATGGTGGTTATATATGTATGATGTACACACAATAATCAATATATGATGTATACACGTATAATTTTAAATATCTAATGTGATATTTTTCTGTCAAGTATTTTTGCGGTTGTGATTTAAAATGAAAATATCTAAACATAAATTTTTTTGTTCGCAAATAGTTATTTCTTTTTGGTATCAAAATAGCATTTGTTCACACACATCTACAAAAAGTACATTAAATTTGAATATCCTGATGTATCAGTTTAATTTTATACTAATATATTAATTAAAGCGCAACAATATTTTGGTCACAGACTACATATACGTATAACTATTTTTGAGACTAGAAAAATGTGGTGTTTTTTATGGTAATATATTTTCGGTCATATATAGAAGGAAGTTCTTTATATACATATTTATTTATATTTTTAAAAGTCGTTTTATGCTGTAGTATTTAGTTTGTTTATATTGATTGAGATATTTATATACTAGTTGATTATTGTGTTTTTCAGTTGTGGAAATATATTTGATTTTTTTTTTTTCTTTGTGGCATCATGCCCTGGCTGGATTCAAATTTTAAAGTGACATTCGTAGATTGTGTCAATGCAAAATTTTGATTAATTTCAACGTGTTGTTTGTTGACTCGTCAATCGTATCTCAGTGGATGGTAGTTCCTTAATCGTTTTGTTGTATATTGTTACAATTTTGAACTGAATATGATGAATGATGATAAAACAACACAAAAAAATATGTTGGTTAATTATGAGATTAGTAATTAAGAGGACCATAATTATACAAGGTTAATTTGGGTTGTTTCGTGAGTCTTAGTTAAGAGTAAGAACTTATTGGTTGGCTTTAGAAATTCATGATGAGAAAAATCAAAAGGAAAATGAATGTGTTTCCATATGATACCACCCGAGGGAACATCAGGAGTACTAAAGCTATGATAGGATCGTAGTTAGATTCATGCATGTTTCAAACATTCTTCATCCATTGCTTTTTTTTTATCCAGTATCGTATCATTTATATATCCCAAGTATTGGTCCTAACGAGATTGCCAGGTAATCTTTATCTACTAGCACAAAAAATGTGGTTAGACGAAGACGATATCATTAAAACTACGACGACACCTGGTTTTGTAAGATGAAACGGTCGATTTATATGTATTTAAAGGCAATGTATATTTAAATAATTTAATCGATGAAACGTACGTAAGCTCAGGTGATCTAATTAAGGCAAATGTATATATATAGTTTAATTTCCTCTAGAGAGGTAACGTATAATTATATTTTAATTAAATCAAAAAAAATTACAAGCAAATTTAAGAACACTTGTCGATATATACCAACCCCAACGAAACACGAAACTGGACACATCAACTGGCTTTTAGAAAATATATATATGCATGAGCTAGTAAATGTAATATATAGGAATAAGAGTGGGTAACTAAGGCACGAGATTGACGGCGAAAATTCATGGAATCCAATGGAACAGAGAGAGTGGAAGCAACAAACATACCAAAAGGAGACTAGTTTCTCCATCATGTTGCCGGTTTTTTTTTTTTTTTTCTTTCCAACTCTCTATCCATTTCTCTACATTTCCATCATCCCTATCCTAAAACTAGATGTTATAATAATTTCTTATTTTCCACCAAACATAATTTTTCATCCCAATTATATTCTCTTACACTATAATGTTGATTTTGATTTCTTTTGCATGTTGTTGCACCTTAGGGGGGTTGATATTTCCTTCTCACTATATATATATAGAAACCTTATTTTTGTACATAGAACATGAAAATAGCTAAGCTGTATTTGTACTCAATCTTCTGAATACCCATACATATGCCAATATTAAACCAATTAGTACATGACAACAGGATTACAGGGATGAACATACAAATCTGAAATGGCTTAATTTTTTACAATCATTAATTAATACTTGGAGGGTTCTTTAGTCACTGAATTGAAGTATTGAACTATAATTAATGGATCTTCTTAAAAATGGGTAAAATGTCACTTGAGTAAAGTGATTGTTGGTATATACATATATGGATATAGGTATTGCATGAATTCCATTGGTAATACTAATGTTAGATAAAGTATATATATAAAAAGAATAATTAGCAAAAGGTATAACCAGAATGAAAGATACAAGTGGGTCCAATATATCTTATATTAAGCCAACAACCAAATTTTCACTAGCATGCCACAAGAGTCGTGAAATGAAAGCCCAACTGTTTCTATACATCTATTATCTGACTAATGCATTTTTCTTTGTGTAATTCTGATTTATAACCACCAAATTTAGAAATATTATTAAATCACAAACATTAGATTTAGGAGGAATACTATTTCTTTTTTTTTTACTAAGCCGAAGATTATATTCTTTTTCAAATTTATATTTTATTGAGACGTAACATTGTTGAAAAAAATTAATATATATTTTCGCTCTTGTCATTCTTGTGTCACTAGATCCATATATTCCATGTATTTTTTTGATGTTTTAACCTCTTCTTTTGTTGTTGATATACGTTTTCATCCCCTTCTTATCTTTATCTTTAACGAATTTTTGCTACATTTGTTTTTGCTACAAATTTTTGCTACATTTGTTTTTGTATTCTTATCTCAAGATAACTAATTAATTACGTAACAAACTCTATCTTTATTTTGGTTGTATTTCTTTTTCGCTATAAATTCTAATCTGTCTTAGATTCCCCTTTGGTATAGGGTAGATAACTTTGTAGTTCTAATTAAATTATAAGTGATAAAATCTTAACATTTAAAACCCAAAAAACAAAAAAAAACTCATCTTTCTTTCTAGCTAGCACATTTTAACAGTTATAAAATGAGCTACAAAGGGCAATGAGAAGGGAGAGGAGATTATTGACAAATGATATGTGGTATATACTTAACTGGAATTTGGACTTATCAATGACTACAAACTTTCAAGTAACGAGAGTGTCACAATTATACGAGTTGGTCAAGAATTTAATATTCATACATGAATAATTTCCTCTACCGAGTACCAATATATTACTAACATTTATTTAATGTTACTGATTATCATCATAATTACCTTTTTAGAGATTTAATCATTAATGAAAGGTGTTAAAGATACATATGTTTAAAAATTCACTACAAAGTAGTACTATATGTATCATCAGACCAATTTTAAAAACACTTTAGGATATATATCTTTAATTAATACAGCTAGCTCAAATGAGATCGATTCGAGACATGGATGCAACCAGATGAGTTTAAATTTAAGTAATAAATTAATCGCATATAGACCAATCAATTAAAGTTAAAGAAATACTCAACATATTCACTAGGCAATATAGGCACGTAAACTTAGATAAGGTACTCATGCATGTAACGATTTTTACCGTTAATTTATCGTTAATAGTATAATTTAATAACTCTCAGTCTCAGATGAAACCATGGTTTCTCGTGTATACCTAATTCTGCCACAACCACCAACTGAAATACTAATACTTTTTGTTTGCAAGTTTGAACGAACTACAACAAAATTAAATTACTCTTTATCAAAAAAAAAAAAAAAAAAAAAATTAAATTGCCATGACGAAAACTTAAATTCACTCCTTAAAACAAGATATTTACATTAAAAATAGCATGATACATGAAGAAAAATCATACGGCTCTTACAGAATTTGGAAATATAACGTACAAAACTCTATTAAATAAATTAGATGTTCACGTAAATATATAACACGCTATGTGCATGAAACTACTTGTCAAATAACAGTTAAAGAAAATGGATAAAATCATCTTAAAATAGTCATAAGTCAGTTTTGTTTGTGGTTTGTCAGTTACTCAGATGAATGTCCCTAACGTGGAAAGCGAATTGGATTAATAACCAGAAGACCAGGAAAGTCTATTTTGTTAATTAGCTTTTGAGTCTTTCCACATATAGTTACCGTGAACCTCGCGCTACGCGTAACACTAGGCCCCGATATATGCTCTTGATCAACTATTTTAGTCTTTGATTTAATTGGATTTGTATGATGTTTAACTTTCAAACTAGACTAACCTAAGAACCGACATGTCTACTGAATTTTATAATATTGAGAATTTTGACAAATAAATTTTCAAGAAACTGAATCATATAAATATTTGTAATATAGAGTTCAAATACTAGTTTAGAAAGAAAAAAAAATAGAGAAAGTGATCAAGATGATCCAACATATTTTTGTAGCAAGGAAGTATCCAAATTTAAACAATCCACAAATTTAAAACCATCTCATAAAACATTAAACTATTCTATTTGACATCAAGGTTTGATGATTAGTAATGAAAATAATAATCTCTCAAATGCTAAAAGAGCATCAATCTATATAATAGTGCATGTATGTCGGCTTGTGATTATTTGAACAAATTATTTGTGTTGACTCTTGCTAGTTATTAGACAACAAAACGATTAACGGTTTGGCTAGGGGGAGAAGAGATTAGATAATTTAGATTACATACCTCTCGATCGACTTTAAATTCAGTTAAAGTTAGTTTTCCCACTAAGTACAATGGTAGTATTAGTATTTTTCTTATTGGTCTCCCTTTTGAGAGGACGAGGCTTTCAACTAACATATTGGCTAAGGAGTTAAAATGTACTACAGTATATGTTATCTAGATCATGTTTTAAAGGTTTCGATCGATCGCAGCATCTACTTTTACTGTCCGGTTAAAACGAGATGGTTCAATTGTTTCATTACAATTATGAGTTTGTGAAGGTTGCAGACGTTGATTAATTCGAAGTTTAAAACACACAGAAAATACTATATTCCTAAGTCCTAACCTGAAGACGTCGACCATAGGTTGTGTATATGGCTTATCTTCCTGCCTATTAGTACGATTTACTTTTCTTTGTTTTTACTCTTCAACTGAAAATTAAAAGCTCACCAAACTTTAAGAAAAACTGTGGTTTTCCATCCAATGCAATTTTTAAAAAATAAAAATAAATTTAGTTAGGTCAAAAAGCAAAGAGTATTTTCTTTGATCCGCAACATTCTCTTTACTCTTTTTTTGCTTTCGTTACATTGACTTTGACCTATAGTTTACTTTCTTTCTCCAATTGTTAAAACCATAGATAATCAAATTTACCACCAATGTTCTTTGTTTAACTTGTTTGTAATGTGGAGTACATGTCATTCTTGATCCAATTTTTTCTTTCTGTTAGATATCTCTTAAGTTTTATAGTTTTCTAATTGAGCAATATAAAATCTAACTAGACTCATATTTCTCTCCCAGACATGATAATCGAGGAACCTTCACCACAACTCTCCTCTGACGTCGGCAAAATTTTTTTTTGCCGGCGTCGGGACTTAACCCAAATCTCCCCTCTTTGTCTTCGTTTTGTTTCAGCTTTTGTCCCCCTTTTATCCCTTTTTAACCCTTCCCACCCACTTGCCTCCAATAGCCAATCTGCAATCCAAAGAGGACAACTGCTGGCCGGAGTTCCCCAACTCTATACCGCTTCAAAACTCTTTCTCGGAGAGGCTATCAGAAAACCAAATTTTGTCAGATCTGGATTTCTGTTTCACCAAGAGGAGATCTTAAACTAGGTATCTTTGATGGCAGGAGTAGATCCTCTAAGACCATCAGATGCGCCTTGCCTGGTGGAGTTGTCGACGGCGCACGACGGTCTCCTCATCTTGGTATCGATGTCCTGCACCAGAGAACTTAAGTGACTTCAGTGTCCAATAGGAATGCCAGATAACAACCTTTTATTAGATTATATTTTTATTGCACAGTCAGTGTCCAAAACAGAAGTGTGGTCATTACGTATAATAGTAGAAATCAAGCTTCTTCGTGGTCCACTATGATAATCTTTTTCCTCTATCTAGTAGTTTCTCGAATGTTAATAATATGAATGATGGCAGGAAACATGTTCCTGAAGCATGCATGGGTCTGAACTAAGACTGATCCCGCGTGATAGAGTTGGAGCTGCTGCGTTTGTGATCCATGAAGGTTGAAGCAATCAGTAAATCTTTGTTCCCCTACATTTTAAAAACATAATAATAACCAACATATTTGGATTACATCCTTTTTTGAAGAAATAATGTGTAATGCTCAGTGGCGGATCTAGCCATTTATTTTACCGGGGGCAAAAAAAAATTATATAATATATGCTAAATAATATAATAATTTTTTATCTACCAAAATTAATTTAGAAAAGGAGAAGTGGAGAACCTACAAAAGTTATGCTGAATGAAAACTCAATGTATGTTATGTGTGAAAAAAAGGAAACAAAATGGCAAATAACTTTCAGTTTTGAGAAGTGATTGTGATTCTCTTAACAGGGGCAGAAATTATCTTTTTAAGGGGGGCAATCCATTAAACTCTCAGAAATGTATAAGGAAATTACAAAATTTGACGGGGCAACTGCCCCGTATTTACCATACGTAGATCCGCCCTTGGTAATGCTTATACTTCCATTTACGGATTAAGTGAACTGGATTTGGTCCACAAGTTTATATAGATGCTTTTAGATAATGCGCACTAAAAAGAGCTTGAATTAGTCTCTCTTACCATCTTGAAGCTTCCGATCTGATTTAGCAAAAACCCGCACTAAGCTTCCGATCTGATTAAGCTCAAGCCCGTTGGATGAGTGTTTGTGCTTATATATTATTCGATTAAGGCTAAGTCCTGTTTTGTGGTTTATATATCAAAATAAATTCTTCCATGGACAGCCTCAAATAAGAAGGATTAATGAATTGATTGGTCTTCTTTAATCATGAAATTTAGAAAAGAAAATGATCAAACTAATCGAGCAGTGGAAGTCTGATTCTAAATATATCACGTTTGTTTTTTTGTTTTGTTGACAATATTATACATATAATCTTCATTAGAGTTTTGTTTTGGGCTCGTAGTGAGCTTATACGTATTATTTGTAAAATTAAAGTTGTGGGGCTTTTGTTAATAATAGGCCCATGTAGGTTATAATAAAATAATTTTATTGTGTAGAAAAAGGAAAACGGATTAAGCAATTTCCTTTTTTCGATAATTACAAATAATTATAAGAGTTCCTTTATTTTTAACCGAAAAAACAGTAATTTCCTTTTTTTTTTCTTTTTTTTTTTAGAAAAATAGGAATAAGTATTTGAGATTTTCTATTTTCCCTTTTTATTTTGCAACGTAAACACATCTGTTTATAAATACTCTCTCTCGTCATCACTTCCTTCTAATTTTTTCCCTAAGAGAGAGAGTGAGAAATAAAAAAAAATTAAAGTATGTGAGGTTATTTATAGAGAAGAAGCGGAAGCTCTCTTTTTCTTCTAGTTTATGTGGGATTACTAAATAACAAAGGAAGTGAGAGTTGAAAGATCCCACATCGGCAGAAGGGAAATTATCCTCTCAACTATATATAGATAGCAAAAAGAGAAAAGGAAAATAGAGAAAAAAAAAAGAAATTATGTATTTGAAGAAAATAAAGAAAGAATTAATAATAATAAGCATATTAATAAAAGGAAATAGCTAAACCGACAATGTAAGTTTTTTTTTACCTCATCTATAAAAGAAGGCTCTTCACTCTTTTTTTCCACATTTTTCCTTATTTTTATTTTTATTTTCTTTCTGTACAACGGTCACATTTGTACAACGGTCACATCTGTACAACGGTCACATCGACTCGAAGCGTATTGTTTTTTTTTTCCTCTAACTCGTCTCTGATTTTTTTCTCTCTTTCTAATCGATCATTGGATTTTCACTTTTAGGGTTTGGTGGTTTCTAGCATAGCTTGTACGTCTCTCCGAGCGTTACGGTGGTGGTGATTCTAAAACTCAGATCTGTTTTTCTTCCTCAACCGCGATCATTGGATTCCACTTGCTTGTTTCTATTCTAGGGTTTCGTTTTTAAATATTGCGCATCGGTTGCTTTGCTTTATATATATGTTCATGTGATTTAATTACTTGTGGTTATGTACTTATTTCAGGTTTTGGATGATGCGCGATTGAAGGGAAACGCTTCTTCTCCGTGCTAACGACGTCTTCAGGGGTTTTTTGTTCTTCTTCTAAAATTCAATCTCTGTTTATTTTTTTCTGAACCGAGCGATCATTGGATTTTCTAGGGTTCGGTTTCTAAATTGCATAGGTTTGCATTATATATGTATATGTTCATGCTATTTATTTGTTGTTATGTTGTTTCAGGTTTTGGATGATGAGAGTGATCATGGCTTGATTGATGGACACGCTTCTTCTCGGCGCTACTTCTTCAAAGGGTTTTCTTCTTCCTCTTCACACACGTCTTTAATTGACTTCTTCTTTAATTTTGTTTATGTTCGCAGGTGTTTTGGAAGCCAGTTATGATGTGATCATTGCGTTCTCTCGCAGGTCCCTTGATCAAAACCCATCTCTATTTGATTCTGTATTTGTCTCTTTGGTTCGGTGGTTTTTTCTAATTACATGTTATCAATTTTTTGTTTTTTTTTTTTTTTGTTGGTTTTGGTTTGTGGAGTCTTTGATCGGTGATGGCTTTGACTGATCGGTGACACTCTAGTTCATGATATTATTCTAGGGGTTTGTAATTTTCTAAATTGAATCGTTCAATGCTCTTTCAATTAACTCTTCTTGGCTCTGTTAATATTTTAGATTGTGGAGGAACGAGGATGCTTTTATCGGTTGGTAATTGTTTTGATGGATTGTTTTTGTCTTCTCTGCGCTACATCTTTCAGGTAGTCTTTTTCATCTTTGTATTAACTTCTTTATTACAACCATAACTCCACCTTTGTTCTGTTTTATGTCTCAGTTTATCTTGAACTTACTTGAAGGATACCTTTGATCTGTCGTCGTCGTCGGATCCTGTTACCTCTTTAACGGTCTCCTCTTTCCCTTTTATTTTATTTTAGTGTTTCTTTTAGATCAGCTAATGTCTCTCTTTGTTGCAGATCATGAGGAACCAGGATTCCTAAACAGAGAACCAACATTCAGATAAGAGATCGATGATTTAATTATTTTTAAACTTTGTCCTTTTTAATTGAACTAGTTTTTTTGGTATTCAATATGTCTTTTTTAACGAAAATGTATTTCTCTTTGATGCAGATCGTGAAGGCACTGAAATGATAAGTCTAACCTCTGGTCTGTCATCTCTTTAAGGTTTATTCTGTGCTACATCTTTTTTATTACCATCCGTCTTCATTACAACCACAAGTTAAACTTTGTAATGTTATGTCTCAGTGAAAGAGGATGCCTTTGATCTGTCGTTGCTCCCTGTTGCCTCTTTGACAGTTTCCTCTTTACCTTTGTTATATTCTTGCTGTGTTCAGCTAATGTTTTTCTTTTCTTGTGTTAGACTTAGATCGTGGAGGTTAAGGGCCTTGTTGGAGGGAAGGATCGATGGTTGAGAGAGTATATAACTTTGAGTTTCTGGTTACTTCACATGTATACTAATGGTTACTTCATTGTCGTTTTGTATTTATTTCAGGTTTTGGGTCGGATGATGCTTTTATGGATCATCATCAGTGATTGGGAAACGCTTCTTCTCCATCGCTTATTTTTAATCCGTTTAAGGATTCTGGTAATTGGGCTCTGGTGTTAGGCCCACCATAATTCTTTTAGGGTCCATTAGTTGATGAGACGTTGTCGGTTTGGAGCATCGTCTCCTTGCATCCCCTTGTCTGAAAACAAAATGGAACGGAGGAGTTGAGGAGTGACGACTGAGGAGTGAGGGACTGATCTGAGTTTTTCGTATTGATAAGAGATACCTCCTCCTTTTTCCTTCTTCTTCTAAATCTCTATGTTTCGCTTTAGTTAAAGTTTTTGGTTCTGTGAAACAGGTGGGCGTTGATTGATTTATTTGACTCTCTCTCTCTCTCTCTTTCTCTAGTTGAGGTGCTGTCAAAAAGACTTGTCTCATCGTGCGGCTGTGCCAGGTTTGTTGTAGTTCATGTCTCTGCTTTGTGTTTTTGTGACCTCTAGTTTCATGAATTAACATTGCAGGATGTACAGCATGTTCCTTGGGTTTTGCTGCAAACTTTTCACACATGCTGGGATTTGGTAGTCCTCAGATGAAAGAGCTCATGAGGCTTTATCCCAGCATCCACACAGGTTTTTTCTGGCTCTCTGTGTCTCTACGTGTCTCAAAATCAATAAGCTAATTTTTTTTTAATATGTATTATGATTTTGTTCGCTCTCTCAGGTTCCGAGCCAGCCAATAATGCAGCCAAGCAATGGCCCCTATCTTGAAGGAGATTCTGCCACGATCCAAGGTTTGTTTGTTTCTTCTCTTGGACCATGAATTTTGCAAAATTATCTTCGATGGAGTTCAGGTTAAGTTCGATTAAAATTCTTGCCAGACATGAAGTTTTATACCTCACATCTATACACCTTTTTGCCTATTAGTTGTTTTATTTAATATTGGCTTTTGTTGGTTCTCTGTTTCTCAGATGATGTTTTTGCTGTCATGTCTCAGTTTATCTTGAAGGATGCCTTTGATCCGTCGTTGCTCCGTGTTACCTCTTTCACGATCTCTTCTTTCCCTTTGTTATATATATTTACTGTTCACAGATCAGCTAATGTTTTTCTTTGCTTGTGTTAGATCGTGGAGGTTCCAGGCCTTGTTGGAGGGAAGGATGGTTTGCGTATAACTTTGAGTTTCTGGTTACTTCACATATACGCCTATTGTTTTTTTTACTTAACAAACACATATCTCTCTTTGATGCAGATCATGGAGGCAGAGGCACTGGTGGACTAATATGATAAACTTTGTACCATTATTTATGTGTGTATTATGATTGTATATCCACAGGCTGACATCATATTGTTTGTGGTTCTGCTGGTTGGAATTCTAGGTTCGCCTTTAAGGTCTTCCCAAAGGTACACTCCGATTTGATAAATCTTTCTTCTGGTCTGTCATCTTGAACTTACTTGAAGGATGCCTTTTATCTGTCGTCTTTGACGGTCTCCTCTTTCCCTTTTATTTTATTTTAGTGTTTCTTTTAGATCAGCTAATGTCTCTCTTTGTTGCAGATCATGAGGAACCAGGATTACCTCACATCTATAAACCATTTTGCCTATCCGTTGTGTTTATTTAATTTTGGGTTTTGTTTGTTCTCTGTTTCTTAGATGATGTTCTTGCTGTCATGTCTCAGTTTATCTCGAAGGAGGATGCCTTTGATCTGTCGTTGCTCTCTGTTGCCTCTTTGACAGTCTCCTCTTTCCCTTTGTTATATGTTTACTGTTCAAACAGATCAGCTAATGTTTTTCTTTGCTTGTGTTAGATCGTGGAGGTTAAGGACCTTGTTGGAGGGGAGGATGGTTTGAAACTTTGAGTTTCTAGTTACTTCACATCTACACCTCTCTGCCTTTTTTTATTATATTTAACTAATGGCTATTGTTTCTTGAGCTTTGTGTTTGTTTTCCAGATATCACTTCACTTTGCAGATGTAAGATATGTCTTGCAAACGAGTTAGTTCATCAAATTCAGGTATTCATTTCGTTTTCCTTCCCAAATCTGTTGCAATCAGTTTGTTTTAATATTACTTCATGATTTATTTCGGGTTCCTGAGATTTGGACTGTGCTATTGGGGAGTCTTTTCAGGTAAACAGTAATGTCGCTGATCATCTGTTGGCATGTATGTTTTAACTTTTAAGCCTTAGACCCTATATTTTAGTGGAGGAGGATGCTTTGATCGGCTGGTGATGGTTTTGATGGATCGTTTTTGTCTTCTCTCCGCTACATCTTCAGGTAGTCTTCTTCCTCTTAACTGATTGTATTGCTAGGGTTTGGTTTCGAAATTGCATATGTTGCTTTGTATATGTTCATGCTATTTACTTGTTGTTATGTTGTTTCAGGTTTTCGATGATGCTGTTATCGATGAGAGTGATGGCTTTGATGGACACGCTTGTCTCTATGCTACTTCTTCAAAGGGTTTTGTTCTTCTTCTTAACACGTCTTTTACTTCTTTTTGTTTTGTTTTGTTTGTTCCTTACGTTTCTTTCTTCGTTTTGCAGGTCTTTTGGAAGCAAACCAGATCCAATCATCACGTATTCTAATCCATGTTATTCTCTTCAAGCGTTCTCATGGGTTCCTTGCTCTAAACTCATCTCTATTTGCTTCTTTGTTGTCACTTTGGTTTGGTAGTTTTGTCTTATCTTCTAGTTACATAATGTCGTTTTTGTTTTATTGGTTTAGATTTGTGGAGGATGATCCTGCGATTGATCGGTGATGGCTTGTTTTTGTCTTCTCTACGCTACATCTTCATGTAGTCTTCTTCCCTCTTAACCGATTTTTTTTCTGTTTCTTTCTATATAAAGTTAAAAAATCATCTCTGTTTCTCCTTGATGCAGATCATGAGGAACCATGATTGCTGTCTGGGAGGTTCTAAGAGAAAGAAAAAACGTTGTGGGAGTGCGTTTGATTTCTGAGTTCAACTTTCAGGTTACCTCTCACATCTATATACCTTTTTGCATATCGGTTCACTATTGGCTATTGTTGGTCCTCAGTTTCTTGTGTTTCCCAGATGATATGTTATTGCTGTGTCAGATGAGAGATCGATGATCCACAGATTCTTTCCTACACGGTTTAATTATTCTTAAACTTTGTCCTTTTTTTTTAACTAGTTTTCTGTATTCAGTGTCTCTTTTTTAACGAAGGCACTGATATGATAAATCTTACCTCTGGTCTGTCATCTTTTTATTACCATCTTCTTCATTACAACCACAAGCTAACCTTTGTTCCCTTTGTTCTGTTATGTCTCAGTTATCCTGAAGGAGGATGCCTTCGACCGACGGATCGTTGCTCTCTGTTGCCTCTTTGACAGTCTCCTCTTTCCCTTTGTTATATTCTTGCTGTTCACACAGCTCAGCTAATGTTTTTCTTTGCTTGTGTTACATCGTGGAGGTTACGGACCTTGTTGGAGGTAAGGATGGTTTGAGAGTATATAACTTGGAGTTTCTGGTTACTTGACATCTATTCTAATGGATATTGTTGGTGAGGTATATATGTTCAACTATGCTAATGTTTCTCTAGGGTTTGGTTTTTTAAATATTGCGCATAGGTTGCTTTGCTTTATACATGTTCGTGTGATTTTCATTGTCGTTATATACTTATTTCAGGTTTTTGATCGGATAATGCTTTTATGGGATCATCAGTGATTGGCTTTGATGGAAACGCTTCTTCTCTCTGACGTCTTCAGAGGTTTTGTTGAAGTCTTAACACTGGGCTCTGTTTAAGAATTATGGGAATTGGGCTCTGGTGTTAATTGGCCCACCATACATCCAGGTTTTGTTTTCATATCATCCTTCACTTATGTATGATTTTGTGTTATTATTTGTTCCTTGTGTTTCTTTGAAATTTGTTAATGATCAGTATTTCTCTTCATATTAAATTTTGAAAACAATCTGCTTTAACTGGGAATTTTATTGTTGTAGGGACCTGAAACGAAGTGGAATTGATAATGATGCTGGTTGTTCTTGTTCTCGTAGTGTCACCACATTGCTATAGGTATGTCTGATTTAGTCTTATTTTATGATGTCAAACTATTTTTCTATGTGAATACATTATATTCATAAAGTTGGTACCTTTATGTGTGTGTTTTGATTGCATATCCACAGGCTGACATCCTTGTTCGTGGTTTTGCTGGTTTGCCTTGAAGGTCTTAGACCAAGTCGTCTTCCCAAAGGTACACTCTCTTCTTATTGATTGGTGATTGTTTTATTTGATGGATCTTTTTGGTCTTCTCTTGGCTACATCTTCAGGTGGTAGTATTCTTCATTTTAACCGATTTTTGTTTTGTTCTTTCAAATAAAAACATCTCTCTCTCTTTGGTGGAGATCATGAGGGAGGTTCGTAGAGAAAGAATAAACATTGTGGGAGTGCGTTTAATTTCTGAGTTCAACTTTCAGGTTACCTCACATCTGTACACCTTTTAGTATATCAATTGTTTTATTTAATATTGGCTAGTGTTGGTCCTTTGTTTTTTTTGTTATTGAACTTTTCACTTAACAGTAATGTCGCTGATCTTCCTAGTGATGTTCGCATGTATGTTTTAACTTTTAAGCCTAAGACCCTATATTTTAGCGGAGGAGGATGTTTTGATCGGCTGGTGATGGTTTTTTTGATGGATCGTTTTGTCTTTTCTGCGCTACATCCTCAGGTAGTCTTCTTCCTCTTAACTGATTTTTTTTTCTAGGATTTGGTTTCTACATTGCGTTGGTTGCTTTATATATGTTCATGCTATTTACTTGTTGTTATGTTGTTTCAGGCTTTTTATGATGCTTTTATTGATGAGAGTGATGGCCTTGATGGACTCGCTTCTTCTCTGTGTTAGGGTTTTGTTCTTCCTCTTCACACACGTCTTTTACTTCTTTTTTTGTTTTGTTTCTTCCTTACGTTTTTTCTTTTTTTTTGCAGGTGTTTTGGAAGCCAGTTATGATATTGATCATGGCGTATAATTCTCCATGCTGCCACGTCTTCAGGCACGTTCTCCCAGTTTCCTTGATCTATTTGATTCTGTATTGTCGCTTTGGTTCGGTGATTTTTTTTCTATTTACATGTTATTAACCTTTCGTTTTTTGTTTTTGTTGGTTTAGATTCGTGGAGGCTTTGATCGGTGATGGCTTTGACTGATCGTTGTCAGTCTAATTCATGTTATTCTTCTAGGGTTTGGTTTCTAAACTGAATCGTTCTAGGCTTTTTTTAACTTATTATGTTTGTGCGAGTTTTAACTCTTCTTGGCTCTGTTAATTTTACATTGTGGAGGAAAGAGGATGCTTTGATCAGTTGGTGATGGTTTAGGGTTTAGGGTTTAGGGTTTAGGGTTTAGGGTTTAGGGTTTAGGGTTTAGGGTTTAGGGTTTAGGGTTTTTGTCTTCTTTGCGCACATCTTTCAAGTAGTCTTGTTCTTTTTTTTAATTGTTCTGAAAAAGAAAAACATCTCTGCTTCTCTTTGATGCAGATAACATCTACGTTGCATCGGTTGCATTATATATGTTCATGTTATTTACTTGTTGTTATGTTGTTTCAGGTTTTGGATGATACTTTTATCAATGAGAGTGATGGCGTTGATGGACACGCTTCTTCTCTGTGCTACGCCTTTAAGTGTTTTCTTCTTCCTCTTCACACGTCTTTTACTTCTTTTTTGTTTTGTTTTGTTTTGTTCCTTACGGTTTTTTCTTCGTTTTGCAGGTATTTTGGAAGCAAACCATGATCCAATCATCAGTATTCTAATCCATATTATTGTCTTCAAGCGTCCTCATGGGTTCCTGGCTCCAATCATCACTCTCTTACTCATGTTGCTCTTCTAGAGTTTGGTTTCTAAATTGATTATTCAAGGTTTTTTATTATGTTCATGCGACTTTTAACTCAACTTGCCTCTGTTAATTTTAGATTGTGGAGGAGGATGTTTTGATCGGTTGGTGACAGTTTTGATGGCTTGTATTTGTCCTCTCTGCGTCGCCTACATGCTTAAAAAGGTATCGAATCATAAACTGGTTAAAATAAAAATTGGATCGATGAATTTGCTTTTTTTTTTTGGTTACTATTACAATTTAAAGTTTAATTATCTATATGTGATTGCTTTGTGCTTATAGGGTAAAGTTTGTTCTTCTCATTGAGAGAGACATTGGTTCGGGTAAGACTACACGATTACCACAATACCACAATATCTCCATGGAGCTGGTTTGAAAGGTATGACCTACTACTTTCCCTAACTTGCAGCATGTAGTACTAAAACACACATATTTCTTACAAATTGGTGTGTGCGTTATTCTTTAACCGACACCTGTTAGCTTGTTGAGAACATACTTTGCCATTTCTTATTATCCTGTGACAATTGTCCTTTGTTTCTTCAAAAGCGACTTTTCTAGTAAAGGCGTTCTTCCATGTAGGAAAGAGAAAAGAGCAAGTTGAGGCGCTGTCAAAAAGAGTTGTCTCATCGTGCGGCTGTGCCAGGTTTGTAGTTCATGTCTCTGCTTTGTGTTTTTGTGACCTCATGTTTCATGAATTAACATTGCAGGATGTACAAGGATGGTAGCATCATTCTCTATTAGATGATTCTTTGGGTTTTGGATATGATAGTCCTCAGATGAAATAGCTCATGAGGCTTCATCTCAGCGTCCACAATTTTTTTTTCTAGCTCTCTCTGTCTCTATATGTCTCAAAATCTTAATCAATAAGCTAACTTTTTTTTAATGTGTGACATGATTTTGTTCGCTCTCTCAGGTTCCGAGCCAGCCAATCAATGGCCCTTATCTTGAAGGAGATTCTGCCAAGATCCAAGGTTTGTTTGTTTCTTCTCTTGGACCAGGAATTTTGGGAAATTATCTTCGATGAAGTTCAGGTTAAGTTGGATTTATATTCTTGCCAGACATGAAGTTTTATGATTTGTTTTACCATTACAAAACTGTAGACTCTGACTTCTCACGATTCTTTTGTTCATATCTCACAGGAGGCCTTTGAAGAACTATTGCCAGAATATCCGGTCCGGTGATGTCTCTATATGTCTCTCTATTGAAGTGTTCACTCTGGTTTTGATGCCCTTTTCTCTTCTGTTCTTGGTGGAACCTGATATTGTTGTGGAGAGAGAGGAAATGACATGGCTGAGGTATATCTCTCTCATTCTGAATCTGCATTGTGTTCATACAGTTCAAACACTTGATCTGATGGAGTCTTCACTATTATCTAAGTTCAATTACTTCATACAGTTCCTTATTCCGGAGAATCTATCTTACTCGGTAGGGTTTGTTCTCATACCTCTATTTTATGGCCAAATCCTCTTCTCCATTGACTATATGACCTGATGATTTTTTTCTCTCTCTCAGGTTCCGAGCCCAACACTGCAGTCAGGTAATGGCCAAGGGACATGGCCTCGTTAGCCTTCAATCGGGCTCTTAGTTTGCATCTCATATTCTTCTTTAGGGTCCATTAATTGAGATGTAGTCGTTTGGAGCATCGTCTCCCTCCTTCCCCTTTGTCTGAAATCAAAACGGAACAGAGGAGTCAGGACTGAGCTTCGGTATCGATTAGAGGTACCTCCTTATTCCTTCTTCTTCTTAATCTCTATGATTCTTTTTTTTTTGTTACTGAGTTGTGGTGTGTGATTTGAAATTTCTTGTCTTCTGATTCTCATAATCGTCGAAGCATTATAATGGCGACGAGAGAGCAAACAAGTCAAGAGAGAGAGGTATGTATCTTTTTTCTTTTTGTCTTCTTCTTATAATTCTATATGATTTTGACTGAGCAACTTTGATGTTTCTTTTTGGTTCTGTGAAACATCAAAGTTGATTGATTAATTTGACTCTCTCTCTCTCTCTCTCTCTCTCTCGTTGATGGTTGAGAACACAATCGTCGCCAACATGCTTGCTTAAGGTAACAACATAAACTGGTTCTGCGGATTTGATCGATGAATTTGCTTTTCTATTTTATTTTTGGTTACAGTTACAATTTAAAGGTTCACTTATTTTGTGTATCAGGTCAAGGAGATCATCATTGAAAGGAGGTAGAGAGCATGTACAACGAATTCCATAAATGACACCATTCTATGAGCCAACGTCCAAGAAGCAGGGACTTGAGAGAAGTGGAATTTCTTAACTGGGAATTCTATTGTTGTAGGGACCTGAGAGAAGTGGAATTGATAATGCTGCTGGTTGTTCCTGTTCTCGTAGTGTCACCACATTGCTATAGGTATGTCTGATTTAGCCTTATTTTATGATGTCAAACTATTTTTCTATGTGAATTCATTATATTCATAAAGTTGGTACATTTATGTGTGTGTTTTGATTGCATATCCACAGGCTGACATCCTTGTTCGTGGTTTTGCTGGTTTGCCTTGAAGGTCTTAGAGCAAGTCGTCTTCCCAAAGGTACACTCTTCTTATTGATTGGTGATGGTTTTATTTGATGGATCTTTTTGGTTTTCTCTTGGCTACATCTTCAGGTAGTAGTATTCTTCCTCTTAACCGATTTTGGTTTTGTTCTTTCTAACTAAGTGTAAAAACATCTCTCTCTCTCTTTGTTGCAGATCATGAGGAACCAGAACTACTGTGTGGGAGGTTAGAAGAGAGAAATGTCATTGTGGGAGTGCGTTTGATTTCTGAGTTTAACTTTCAGGTTACCTCACATCTATACACCACTTTTAGCATGTCAGTTGTTTTATTTAATATTGGCTAGTGTTGCTCCTTTGTTTCTTGTGTTTCCCAGATGATGTTCTTGCTGTGTACACGCATTCAGATGAGAGATCGATGATCCACAGATTCTTTCCTACACGAGTTTGTTCTTAAACTTTGTCTTTTTTCACTTGTTTTTGTATTCAATGTCTTTTTACGAAAATATCTCTTATGTGATGCAGATCATGGAGGCACCAGGGGGAACTAATGTGATGCAAATCTTTCTTCTGGTCTGTCATATTTTATGTTTCTTTCTGTGCTATGTCTTAATTACCATCGTCTTCATTACAACCACAAGTTAACCTTTGCTTTCTTATGTCTTACTTTATCATGAAGGATGCCTTTGATCTGTCGTTGCTCCATGGTACCTCTTTCACGGTCTCTTCATTCCCTTTGTTATATTTGTACTGTTCAC
This sequence comes from Camelina laxa, assembly GCA_024034495.1. NCBI lineage: Eukaryota > Viridiplantae > Streptophyta > Magnoliopsida > Brassicales > Brassicaceae > Camelina > Camelina laxa. Next base: position 22,249,269 of record CM043885.1, read on the forward strand.
AAATCAGCTAATGTTTTCTTTGCTTGTGTTAGATCGTGGAGGTTGAACGCCTTGTTGGAGGGAAGGAAGGCTTACATATAACTTCGAGTATCTAGTTACTTCACATATACACCTATCTGCCTATTGTTTATTGACCTTTGTGTTTGTTATCCAGATATCACTTCACTTCGTAGGCGAAAGATATGTCTTGCAAACGAGTTGTTCTTCTATCTTTTCCTCTCATTGAAAAGGCTCGAAAAATTCAGGTATTCATTCCTTTTTCCCTCCCAAATCTGTTGCAATCTGTTTGTTTTACTCAATGAATAATTTCGGGTTCCTGAGATTTGGGCTGTGCCATTGGGGAGTCTTCAACATTATTTTGACATGTTTTTGAATTTTTCAGGTTAACATTATTTTGGCATGTATGTATTAAGTCTAAGACCATATATTTTAGTGGAGGAGGATGCTTTGATCAGTTTGGTGATGGTTTTGATGGATTGTTTTTGTCTTCTCTGCGCTTCATCTTCAGGTAGTCTTCTTCCTCTTAACTGATTTTTTCATATGGTTTGATTTCTACATTGCATCGTTTGCTTTATATATGTTCATGTTATTTACTTGTTGTTTTGTTGTTTCAGGTTTTGAATGATACTTTTATCAATGTCTTCTTCTCTGTGCTACGTCTTTAAGGGTTTTCTTCTTCCTCTTCACATGTCTATTACTTCTTCTTTTTTTTTGTTCCTTACGGTTCTTTCTTCGTTTTGCAGGTCTTTTGGAAGCAAACCATGATCCAATCATCACATATTCTACTCCATGTTATTGTCTTCAGGCGTTATCATGGGTTCCTTGCTCCAATCATCACTCTCTTACTCATGTTGCTCTTATAGGGTTTTGTTTCTAAATTGAACCATTCAAGGCTTTTTATTATTATTTTCATTCGATTTTTAACTCTTCTTGGCTCTGTTAATTTTTAACTATTCTTTGCTGTTTATGATGTTTCTCTTGTAGGTAGGTATTGAACGGTTGGTGATGGTTTTGATGGCTTGTTTTTGTTCTCTCTGTGCTACATCTTCAGGTAGTCTTCTTCCTCTTAACTGAATTTTTTTCTTTGCTGTGTATTTAAAAATATAAAAAAAACATCCCTGTCTCTCTTTGATGCAGACTGTCGACACACTAGGATTACTGTGTGAAAGGTTCTAAGAGAATATTTCCTAGATACTCATTATAATGGAGGAATGTATCTTTTTTGTGTTCTTATAAATTCTATAGTTTTGTATCTTTGACGGGTTTGTTTCTTTTTGATTCTATGAAACATGTGCCGGTGATTTATTTGACTGAGTTGATTCAGAACACAATCGTCACCAAACATGCTTAAGGTAACAACATAAACTGTTTCGACTGATTTGATCGATGAGTTTTGCGTTTTTAAAAAAGTTTTTGTTGTCTTTGGTTTACTTTGTTTTTTTGGTTACAATTACAATTTTAATGTTTAATTATTTTGTGAATCAGATCAATGAAGGTAGAGACCATGTACAACTAATTCCATGAATAACACCATTCCATGAGCCAACGTCTAAGAAGAAGAAGAGAAGAAGAAGAGAAGAAGAACACCTCCAGGTTTTGTTCCATATCATCCTTCACTTATGTTTAAGTGAAACTAGACTTTGTTTTAACCATTCTTACTATTTTTCATCATACTTTGGTTAAGGTTGGGAGACACTCTGGTTCGGGATAGACAGTCACAAATATCTCCATCAAGCTGCAGGTTGAAAGCTACGACCTACTATTTTCCCTAACTTGCAGCATGTAGTACTAAAGCACACTTATTTCTTACAAATTGGTGTTGGTGTGTATGTGTATTATTCTTTAACCGACAAATGTTAGCTTGTTGAGAACTTACTTTGCCGTTTCTTATTTTCCCGTGAAAGTGTTACTTCCATGTAGGAAAGAGCAAAGAGCAAGGCGCTGTCAAAATACTTGTCTCATCGTGCGGCTGTGCCAGGTTTGTAGTTCATGTCTCTGCTTTGTGTTTTTGTGACCTATAGTTTCATGAATTAACATTGCAGGATGTACAAGGATGGTAGCATCATTCCATTAGATGATTCTTTGGGTTATGCTGCAAACTATTCACACATGTTGGGGTATGGTAGTCCTCAAATGAAAGAGCTTATGAGGATTTATGTCACCATCCACAAGTTTCTTCTGGCTCTCTCTGTTTCTACATGTTTGTAAACGTAATCAATAAGCTAATTTTTTTAATGTGTATTATGATTTTGCTTGCTCTCTCAGGTTCCGAGCCAGCCAAGCAATGGCCCCTATCTTGAAGGAGATTCTGCCACGTCCAATGTTTGTTTGTTTGTTCTCTTGTACTTCTTTGTCGAATCTTACTTTACTCCCTTATTTTTACTTTACTACTCCCTTCTTTGGATTTATATTCTTGCCAAACATGAAATTTTTGACGTGTATGATTTCTTTTCAAACGACAGACTGTGGCTGGCTTATAACGATTCTTTTTCATCTCACAGGAGGCTTTTGAAGACTATCGCGTGAAAATTCGGTGATGTGTACATCCCTCTGGGGGCGTTTCTGTTCCAGCTCTTGACAAAGATTTTCCTTGGGACTAGTTCCCAGCCCAATCAGTTCTGGTAATGTGTTTGTTTGACTTTATATGTCTCGTTATTGAAGTGTTCACTCTGGTTTTGATTCCCTTTTTTCTTCTGTTCTTGGTGGAACCTGTGCCATTCATTGTGCTTTTGGCTGTGGGAAAACTGTTATCAGTCAGGCACTTTCCAAGGTAGGTGTGACACTCCTGTCTTGTTCCACTTAATTTACTGGATATATTGGATTTCCAAAGCTAATTTGTTCTTATATACATAGTACTCCAACTCCAATGTTGTTGTGGAGAGATAGGAATTGTAATGGCTGAGGTATATGTCTCTCATTCTAAATCTGCATATTGTTCATACATTTGATCTGATGGGGTCTTCACTATTATTTAAGTTCAACTACTTTTCTAACTGTTCTTATTATTGCAGGATAGAGAGCTACTCGAACCAGTAGCTACAACACAAAGCAAGCTGCAGGAAATATCAAGTTACTCTTACCGAAGCAAGCACATGAATTGTGAGTCGAATTTGTCTTTTAAAAGTTGTTGTCTTTTGCTTCTTGTTTGCAATTTAGATCGAGACTGAGATTTTTGTTTTATGATGTTTCTCTTGTAGGTAGGTATTGAAGGGTTGGTGATGGTTTTGATGGCTTGTTTTTGTTCTCTCTGTGCTACATCTTCGGGTTGTCTTCTTCCTCTTAACCGATTTTTTTTCTCTGCCTATTTAAAAAGAAAAAAACATCTCTGTCTCTCTATCTATGGTCCAATTTACTCGGTCAGGTTTTGTTCTCAGACCTCTCTATTTTAATGGCAAATCCTCTTCTCTCTCTCAGATGGACTAATCCTTTATAACATTTCTTATGTTCCCCAGATTGATAGAATTGCTCGCCTTACCTTCAGGACTGCTTGGAAACGGCGTGGCAAGCTGTGTTCTGTTGACAAAGCTAATGTCTTGGAAGTATGGTTAATAATTACGTTTTCTTTTACTTGTTTTCCTCTCTCTTGCTTCATGTGGAACACATATAACACTGATGCCAATGCAATTTGTTCTCTGCAGGCCTCAATTTTATGGAAGAAACGAGTAAGAGAGCCTATGAATAAGAGAGCCTCGGAATATTCTGATGTTGAGCTGTCACATATGTATGTTGACAATGCTGTGATGACCCGCCAACAGGTAAATTCTTTTGCCAAACTAGTCAGGCTTGATACCGCTTTGAAATTGTGTAAATTAATTACTATGGGTTGATTGTTTCATATATATGCAGTTTGAGACCATTTTTGTTGATATATTATCCGATTAAGCTTCAATGATCACAGAAGCATTAGAATGCTGGCAATTTTACAAGCATGTGCAACCATTTTGCTTTGTTATATACTTATCGTAGGTACATGGGAGGACATGCCAGAAGGCATTGGGAAGAGACAAAGCATTTCTATTTACTTGAGCTTGAAACATAGCGTGCTTGGGATTATGCTGGTGACGTTTGTGTCCCGGCGTATTCACTTAATGACAGACGATCTTAATGAAATAGTCCAGGTACGTGTCACTTATCCTTGTATCAGTATTAGTGTCGTGACTAATGACCTCTTGTCTCAGCGATATATTTATTGACCGGCTCATTTGTTTTGCGTGCAGCTTGTTGGAAAAGTTGCGCTAGCAGCAGGTGGAAAAATTGCAAAATCAAGACTGGTTAGTCAAATTGTTAGAATATCATATTGATTCACTCCATATCTCACTGCATGACTGCAATTAATTCCTCCTCAACATTGGTTCTTTAAGTTGTCGTCTCTTGTTACTTTTGACGTTTGATTGAGCTTATGTCAGGTTATGCAACTGAATTCTATATTTTTTCTTCTTGATGAATTCAGATATCTTGCAAGTGAGGATAGGAGGACCTTGTTGTTTCCATGGCGTATTTCTCTTTAACTACTCTCATCTTATTACTTATTTGACTGATTCTAGATGTTTTCTAATTTTATTTTTATGTGTTGATTGATTGTCTCACTAATCGCAGGGAAACGAGTGTCACAAACATGAATGAGACCATGAGCAACCTCCAAGAAGAAGAAGAAGAACCCTCCAGGTTTTGTTAGATCATCCTTCAGTATTGTTTAAGGTCAACTACTTTTTTAAACCATTCTTATATGTTATGCTTTTTAATGGTTGTTACTTTGACGTTTGATTGAGCTTAATTCAGGTTTCTTCTTGATGAATTCAGATATGGTGCAAGTGAGGATGGGAGGACCTTGATTAATTGTCTCACTAATTGCAGGGAAACAAGTGTTACAAACATACATGTTAGCTAGCTCTACCGATCAATGAATGAGACCATGAGTATTGTTTCAAATCATCATCCATCAAGAACAAGAAGAAGAACACCTCAAGATTTTGGTTCAAATCATCATCCATCAGTATTGACTAAGTTCAACTACTTTTTTAACCATTATTATTGATTCAAAACAAGCATAATCCCATGTGTTGACTCGATCAAAACCAGTATTGACTAGGTTTGGTTCATGTGTTGATTGTCTCACTGACTGTAGGAAGATCATCATTCAAGACTAGAGACCATGTTTAACTTCCATGAATGAGATCATGAGAAGACGTCCTAAAAGAAGAAGAAGAACCCCTCAAGGTTTTGTTTCAAATCATCCATCACTACTTTTAAGTTCAACTACTTCTTTTAACCATTCTTGTTATTGCAGGATAACGTGCCGTGATAGAACCAGTGGCTACAACACAAAGCAAGCCTTAGGAAATAACAAGTTACTCCTACCGAAGCAAGCACAGAGGTAAACAAACTTCTGCTTTGCTTAGCCTTAGGGTTGATGATGACCCAAACAATAACGACATCAATAGTATAATCCTCCTCACTCTTCTTCACCATCATGCAAGTAGATGATGGTTCGAATCTTCTACCTCAAACTCTTGAGTATTTATGAATTAGCTGATATAAATGAGTAAAAAAACAATTTCTCTCTCTCTCTCTCTTCTCTCTCTCTTTGTTGCAGATCTAAGGAACAGGATTACTGTGTGGGGGTTCGAATTGAGAAGAATAAAAATCATTGTGGAGTGCGTTTGATTTTAAACTTTCAGGTTACATCACTCCTATGCAGGTTTTAAGCATATGAGTTGTTTAATCAATTTGGCTAGTGTTGTCCTTTGTTAGGGTGTTTCCACAGATTGTTCTTGCTGTGGAAACACATTCAGTGAGAGATCATGGTGCACAGATTCTTTCCTACACGAGGCTTGTTCTTTGTCTTTTTAACGAAAATTATATCTTCCTCTGATGAAGATCATGGAGGCCACCGGTGGGACAGGTATGATAACTTTCTTCTGGTCTTGACAATTTTTATGTTTCTTTCGTGGTACATCTTTTTTTTACAAACTGTCTTCATTACAGAGCAGCAAGTTTGACCTTTGTTCTGTTAATTTTCTCACTTATCTGCTCAATGTTAACCTGTTTTCACTGTCTCTTCTTTCCAGAGTTAGATTTTTACTGTTCACAGAGAATGATAAGGTTTTCTTTGCTTGTGTTAGATAAGGAGGTTCAAGGCCTTGTTTTGAGGGAAGGATGGTTTTGTGTATTTGAGCTTCTGGTTACTTCACATATATGATCTCTCTGCCTATTGTTTTTTAATTAAACTAATGGCTATTGTTTCTTGACCTTTGTGTTTATGTTTTCAGATATCACTTCATTCGCAGATGTAAGATAATGTCTGCAATTAGTTTGTTCTTTTATCTTTCTCCTCCATGTAAAAGGTTCAAGATTCAGTATTTATTCCCTTTTTCAAACATCAGGTATTCGTTGAATTTTTTTTGGGTTCCTGAGATTGGAACTGTGCCATTGGGGAGTTCTCAACATTATTTTGCCATGTTTATTGAAATTTTCCAGGTTAACAGTAATGTCGCTAATATCCTAGTGATGTTGCATGTATGTATTAAGTCTTAAGACCCTTATATTTTAGTGGAGGAGGATGCTTTGATCGAACTGGTGATGGTTTTATTTGGATCTTTTTGTCTTCTCTTCGTACATCTTCAGGTAGTCTCTTTCTCTTACGATTTTTTCTAGGGTTCTGGTTCAAATTGCATAGGTAGCTTTTTATATATGTTCATGCGTATTTTACTTGTTACATTTTGTTTCAAGGTTTTTAAATGATGCCTTTGTCGTGTAAGATGTGCTGTGGACTTTGATGGACGATGATAGATTCTTTCCTGCAGATCATGGAGGCACCGGTGGTTACAATTTTTAGGGTTTAATTGCATATTGTGGCTTCTCACTATTCTTTTGTTTCATACAGTATCTCACATGAGGCCTTTGAAGGACTATTGCCAGAATATTTGGTCCGGTGATGTGTATATCCCTCGGGGGGTGTTTCTGTCCCAGCTCTTGACAAAGACTGTCCTTGGGACTAGTTCCCAGCCCAGTTAGTTCTGGTAATGTTTTTTGTTTGACTGCATATGTGTCTCTATCGAAGTGTTCATTTGGCCTTAGTCTTGATGCTGAACTGATTTCAACTGTTTTTTGCAGTAAGAGGGAGACGCAATAACTGGTGGTGACTTGTAAGTTTATTGGTTTACTAGGAAACTGCTGGATACACAGTTGATGGTCCTGTTCACACAGTGTTGGTGAGTTCTCCTCTTTATCTTGGCTTTCTTCTCCTTTCTGTTTTTTCTAGGGTTATTCATCTGTAGCTAACATATAACTTGCCCTGTTATTACAACCACTTTCTCTGGAGCTTGGGCCAGGAATTTTGGGAAATACCTTAGATGGAGTTCAGGTTCAGTTGGATTTTATATTCTTGCCTGACATGAAGTTTTATGATTTGTTTTACCATTTCAAACTGCACACTATTGCTGGCTTCTCAAAATAAGAGTTGCTCATTAACATTCTTATTTCTGATTGTGCTTAGGTTGATCACATTGCTCATGGTGTATTTAAGAATGCTAAGCAAAGGTGCGGTAAACTTTGTTCTGTTGACAAGGGCCACAAGCCAACTATCTTGGAGGTAAATTCTAAATTAGAAATGATGAAATAGATCCATAATCCATGTTTTTTTCCTGAAATTTCTTCGGGTGCAGGGATCAATGTTGTGGAGGAAAAGAGTCACAGCAATGGCATCATAGCATCCTGAGGTTAAAGTGAATCAGATGCAGCTTCTTGGAGTCATAGGAGGGTATGTCTTCTCTCTTGTCCCAACTTATGTTTTTGACTGTAAATTGTTTTGGGAAATACAGTTTCTCATATTTTCATTTTGGTATACTTGAAGGTACAAATGAGATAACAATGAAAAATCTTTGCATATCTAAGACCTGCTACAGTTCTGCCATAGGTAAACCATCTTCACCCTAATCTCAAAAATTTCTTGGTAGCGTCAACTTTGTTTTTAAGATATTTCTCTTGTAGGTGTATGGAGGGAGAATTACTTTTTTATCTGCTTCTTATTAATCACGCCATGGATTCTTGTCTAACTATCTATGGGTCCAATTTCTCGGTAAGGTTTGTTATCAGACCTCTTATTTATTAAATTGGCATCCTCTTTTCTTCTCCATTGACTATATCACTTGATGATTTTGTTCTCTCTCTTTCTCTCTCTCTCTCTCAGGTTCCGAGCCCAACACTGCAGTCAAGTAATGGCCAAGGGAGATGGCCTCGTTAGCCTTCTTCAATTGGGCTCTTAATTAAGCTCTATATACCAGAGGTTTGCTTTTTATACACCTTCGCATATAATTTGGTCTCATTCCTCACTTCACCACCATCGTTGTTGTTTCTTGTTCGGTTGGTCTAACTTCCTTTTTATCTGGTGTTTCAGGGTTTCAGGATATCTGGTTCTTGGTGTGGGGTGAAATTTTACGGCATCTTTGGCCAAAGCGTGGGGATCACAAAATTATGCAACTTTTGCTTTTGAATGGTTGTTACTTTGACGTTCGATTGAGCTTAATCCAGGTTATGCAACTGAATTCTATCTTTTTTCTTCTTGATGAATTCAGATATGGTGCAAGTAAGGATGGGAGGACCTTGTTGTTTCCATGGCGTATTTCTCTTTAACTACTCTCATCTTATTACTTATTTGACTGATTCTAGATGGTTTTTCTAAATTTCTTGTGTTGTTGATTGATTGTCTCACTAATTGCAGGGAAACGTGTGTCACAAACATAGCTGCTAGCTAGCTTTACCAATCCATGAATGAGAGACCATAACCAACGTCCAAGAAGACGTAGAAGAAGAAGAAGAACCACTCCAGGTTTTGTTTCAATCATCCATCACCATTGGTTAAGGTCAACTACTTTTTTAACCATTCTTATATGTTATTGCAGGATAAAGAGCAGAAATAGTAGCTACAAGCCTACAACACACAAAGCAAGCCTCAGGAAATAACAATTTACTCCTCCCAAAGCAAGCACAGAGGTCAACAACAAGGCAAGGTTCTATATCCTTGTGAGATTGTATTGTTGTAAAATGAGATCATGAGAGGCCATTCTAATTCTTTTTTTCATCTTCTTGTTCATTCAGCAGTACTCTCCGGGATGCCGATGTCTGATCAGATATAAAACAAGGAGACCATTCCATGCCCAAACCAACACAGCAGTTTTCTCAAGGAGACATGGACCTTCTTAAGAAAAGCATCAAACTGCTAGAAAGATAGCTAGTCGTCTGAGGAATCCATTCTGCACTCAGGCTAAAAAACCAGTCATAGTTGTCTCAAGCCAAATGCATTCATCAGCAAAAAAAAGGTACGTAACCATTCTTAATAACCATTCTTCTGATTCCAACTATGGTCTCACGTTCCTCTTATAATAGTTTTTTTTTTATTGCCTCATTGCAGGGAAACGAGTGTAAAAAACATAGCTAGCACTGCCAAACTGATTATGGAAAGTCAAGCCAACAAAAAGCAAAAGCTAGATGATGCAAAATCAAGATAGAGAGGTGAGTCAAATTGTTACAAAATCAGATTGATTCACTCCATATCTCACTGCTTGACTAAAACTATGACCTCCTCATCCTTGATTTATGTAGATTCTCAATCCAAAACCAGCAACTCTGCAGCTCAAATGCGCGATGAAGATGAAGATGGAGTTCCGGTGGAGTCCAGGACAAGAGCTCGCCTCGACGCAGAAATCTTCTCCCTTTGAAATGAAAATGCACCAATCTCCTATGTCCTCTTTGTAAAGCATGTTTTACCTCCCATCTTGTGTGTATTCCTCTCTAAACACCATTAGAGTCGACAGGACAAAATGAGGTCTTGCTCACACCCAAGTTTTAAGCTCGACCTGTGAAAGAGCAGAGAACAAGAAGGCAATGCATCTAGTTTTACCAAGTCATATTTGTACTTCATAAACAGAAAACTAAACAAAACCAATGCGTTCCGTGATTTGATGCAGATCTCAACAGACAACAGCTCAGGCGTTGCCTGCACCACAAAGAAGTACACCACATATGCTAGAATTTTCAGGTAAATACCCTTTGTCAAATAGTCTCATCACTTTATAACATATTTTGCAAGGATCTCATTTCATGTTGCAGGAATTTCATCTTCAAACAATGGCAAGGGCTAACCAGCATGACATCTTTATTAGCTTCAACATATGTTTCTAATGAGGTATGAAGCTTCTTTTCACCTCTAGAAAGTTGTTTCTATGCATAAAACACTTGATTTCATGCCATCTGATATGCCTCTGTTTTCCTCGCACGCTTTGGCTGATCTCTTAATACTGTAGAATCGGATCGTCGCTTTGGGTTTGTGGGTAGACTCCTGTTTTTGCGCCGTTGCTTCTTCCTCTTCATTGTCACATTTATAATAAGTCGTTTTATATCAAGCATATCACTTATTGTTTGATCTATCTTAAATGCTATCTATCTAGATGCAGGTAATTGTTAAATTCAACCCATTTTTCATCGGTTTTACAGAACCTTGAACCCTGTGTGACATGGACTACACAACGTAAGTGTCTTTTTGTTTTCTTTTTTAACTCTACATGTTCAAAATTGTTGTTCCGTCTTTCTTTGTTCAAATTTTGCAGCTCTCTTTGGTGAATGCAACGACCTAGTTACAAAGGATTTTTTTAGTTTAAGATTAAGCCTTTGTGTTTACGGATAAAAAAACGCAGAAACAGAGCAAAAGATATCAAAAAACAGAGTCGCCCGCCTAAAACTGAAGAAATCGAAAGAATAGACAGTTAGAATGTGATTTTTAAAATCGAAAAAACAGAGTCCTCAGCTACAAAGACAGAGGATCAAAGAAGAAGAACAGAGATACAAAACGTGTGTAACAGATTTTTAAAATGTGGAATTCTTTAAAAACTGAAAATCACTAACGTAAAATGATAATGCGAAGATTTACTAGGGGGATGTCGGTGCCGGAGAAGGAGACTCTTCCTCCTCCGGTGGAGCAGTTTAGTCCGCGCAGTTTGCCAGTTCAGAGTCAGCCTAAATCGTATGCAGGGGCAGTTGAGAACAGGTTCTCAAACTTCAGTCACACGTTACATGTTGAAGTGGTCGATGGGGATTCACGTGTAGGGATCCCTGATGGTTTGGTTCAGAATGGGTTAAATTCTCAGGGACTCTCTACTCTCCATAAATAATTCTAAACACTCTCCTTTAATCTGCTATACTCCTGTACTCTTAATGATATTTTCAATTCTCAATCTTACCCTTACCAAACCGATTCAAACCGAATTTTAATTGAATTGATTAATTTAGAAAACAAATTCGACCAATGAGAAAGGCAATATTCAACCAATCAAGAAATTCCACCTTACCCATCATCAGGAAAAAAAAAAAAAAAAATCAAACACGCATCCCAAGTTCTTCCTCTTCCCGTGATGCTAACCTCGTCCATGATAAATTCAGCAGTTTTTCCACCATTGTAATCGATGCTTTAATTTACAGATTAGATCCACTTCTAACATCTTAATCCATAAAATCATTAGAAAATATTGGTGTTTATTTAAAATTCTGTGATTTCAATTAGATTAGATATTGGTATTAGAAATTAATGGAAATTGGATGGGTAATATATATTTTGGGTTGATTAAAACATTTTAATAGACTGTAGTGATTGATTCATAGTGAATTATAGGTAGAATACTGCTTTTGGTCCGTGAATCAATTTGCAGACTGAGTATAACTAGAAAAACTGAGTATAACTATTACAAGTGGTATTTTCTAATGATTTCTTCTTAAGGAAAAAGACAACTTGTACAACTGATAATTTTTTGTACAAGTCATTATATGCTAATTTAATTTTCATTTTTATTTTTGAGGAAAAAACATAGCTTTTATTTAATCTTTGACTCCATTCGTTTGTACAATTTAGTACAACTGATAATTGTAATGATACAACTACAACCAATTTAGCAAACCTTTATATGTAACTTTGTAAATTGAAATTAGTTAGAAATTTATAAATTTTCATATGCACTTAATAATATAACCAGTTTAACAAAATTTCTTATTTAACATTAGTTAAACTTTTTTTTATAAAATAGTCTATATAAAATATTCTTGTCACAACGGCTCCGGCCGCGACGGTGAAGCGCTCGTTTTTACATGTTGTTCAGAAAAGAGTTTTCACGCAGCAGAAGTTTATAGTTTATGAGGTTAATGGTCAAGAGAAGGTCATTGTACCGAAAGAGGTGTTTGCGGGTGCAAAGCCTCTTTGGGAAGATTTTGTACTTGGGAAGTTTCCCAACTCGAAGGCTCCGCATATTGGTAAGATTCACATGATTGTGAACAAGATCTGGCGATCGGTCTACGTTGATTGATGTTTTACCTGTCAATGAATCTACTGTCAAGTTTCGTATTCGGCATGAGGGTCTGTGGCATAGGGTTCTCACTCGTGGTATGTGGAATATCATGGATCTCCCTATGATAGTTTCAAAGTGGACTCCATTTACGGAGGAGGCTCAACCGGTTATGACATCTGTACCTCTGTGGGTAAAAATATAGAACATTCCCCCTACAATGTTCACTGAAAAGGGTTTGGAGTTTCTTTCAAGTGTGGTGGGTAAGCCTGTTAGGCTACACTAAAAGACAGAGGATTGTACTAGCTTTGAGGAAGCTCAAGTGATGATTGAAGCGGATTTGACAAAGGATCTGCCGAAGGAGTTTTGTTTTGCGGGTGAGGAAGAGGGGGAGTTGGATTTTACAATCAGTTATAGCTACCCTTGGCTTCCTCCACGAAGTGGATGTTGTCAGAAATGGGGCCACCTTAGTGCAACTTGTTTATCTGCTGCGGTTGTTGTCGCAGAGAAACAAGATACTGGCTCAAGTGAGGCTCAACATAGCTGCCCTCCAAAATCTCAACTTAAAGATAATGCAGAGACTGCAGTTGTCAAACTTGCAGAACAGACAGAGGTGGCTCCCGCTGTGGGTGGCACAGATAAGGGTGGTGTGCCTCCGGTTAGTGTAGAGAAACCAGGACATGAGGTTTGGATCACGCCTAAGTCGACTCGAGGGAGTCCTGGAAAAAAAGCTATGACATTGGTGGCGGGAGTCTCTATTTTGAAAAACTCTTTCTCTGCTTTGGGGGAAGTTCCGGACGAGAATCAGAATGCACATGCAGTAGTCGACACTAGGTCGAGTGTTGTGGTTGCTCAAACTACAGTCAAGACTCAGGAGACTGATAAACCGCAGGTTTCACAGACCTCACATTGGGGAGGTCCCTATGCGTACTTATCTCCTTCGAGGGACAAACACGGCTCAGAAAACAGTATCTACTCTTCCTACTAATTCGACTAGGGACCAGCCTAGGATTCCGGGTAGGAAGCCACACTCCAAACCTTAATGCCAGGGTTCTCTTGGAATGTTCGTGGTTTAAATAAGACGTCTAAACATTCCGTTATCAAAGAATGGATTGCGAGGAGTAATTTTCAGTTTGGTTGCTTGTTGGAGACTAGGGTGCATGAATCAAAAGCAGAGAAGCTGGGGAGGAAGTTGTTTCTCGGTTGGTCAGTGTTGACAAATTATGAACATAGTAGCAGGGGGCGCATTTGGGTGCTCTGGAAGGAGAATGTAAGGGTTGATTCTTTTTTTAAAAGTGAACAGCTCATTACTTGCTCTGTTAAGTTGGATAATCTAGAGGAGGAGTTCTTTTGCTCTTTCGTGTACGCTCTCCACACAGAGGAGACACAGAAGCAATTGTGGCAAGAGATAAGGGATCACTATGCATCTCCTTTATTTCGTAATAAACCTTGGGTTATATTGGGAGATTTCAATGAAACACTTGATATGGCTGAGCACTCTCGTGTTGATGATAGTCCGATGATCACAGCGGGTATGCAGGATTTTCAAGCAGTGATTAACTCCTGTTCTTTAGTGGACATGACCTTCCATGGTCCTCTGTTTACTTGGTGCAATAAGAGGGAAAATGATTTGATCCTTAAGAAACTGGATCGTGTGATGGTGAACGTTGCGTGGGGGAATGTTTTCTCGCAGTGTTATACTGTGTTTGAGGCAGGCGGCTGTTCAGATCATCTCTACTGTCGACTCATGGTCTGTGGGGAGGCTGCTCTGTTTACCAAACGGCGGCCTTTCAAATTTGTGAATGCTTTGACTGAAATGGAGGAGTTTAGGCCTTTAGTGGCTGACTACTGGAACGACACAGAACCTCTGTTTTTGTCAACTTCCACTTTGTTTCGTTTCTCAAAGAAGTTAAAAGGGCTCAAACCCCGTCTACGCAGTCTGGCTAAGATGCGAATGGGGAATCTTGTTAAGAATACTAAAGCGGCTCTGCACACTTTGTGCCGTAAGCAACAAGCCAACTTGCTGCAGCCTTCAGTGCAGGCTATGGAGGAGGAGAATGAGGCTTATTGGCGTTGGGATTTCCTGGCAGGGTTGGAGGAAAAGTATCTCAAGCAGAAGTCCAAGTTGCATTGGCTACTGGTGGGAGATCGAAAAAATAAAACGTTTCATAGAGCCGCACAGGTGAGGGAAGCACAAAATAGTATTCGGGAAGTGCAATGTCTTGATGGTCGGGTTGCTGTCATGGCTGAAGAAATCAAAGCTGAGGCTGAGCGACATTTTAGTGAGTTCTTACAGTATATTCCTTCTGATTTTGAGGGTGTTACGGAGGAAGGGATGGCGAGTTTGATGCCTTATCGTTGTACTGAAGGGGATTGTCTTGCCCTTACTAGAGAAGTGTCGGGTGAAGAAATAAGGAGAGTGTTGTTTGCTATGCCTTCTGATAAGTCCCCTGGACCTGATGGATACACAGGGGAGTTTTACAAAGAAACTTGGCCGTTAATTGGAAGGGAGGTTGTTTTAGCGGTTCAGTCCTTCTTTGCAAAAGGTTTCTTGCCAAAGGGGGTTAACGCTACTATACTTGCACTCATTCCCAAATCGTTAGAAGCAAGGCAAATGAAAGATTATAGGCGTATTTCTTGTTGCAATGTGCTATATAAGGTGATCTCCAAAGTTTTAGCCAATAGGCTGAAGCATGTGCTGCCCAAGTTTATATCCAGTAATCAGTCGGCGTTTGTTCAAGATAGGTTGTTGATTGAGAATGTGTTGTTGGCAACAGAGTTGGTCAAAGACTATCACAAGGACTCTATCTCTAGTCGATGTGCAATCAAGATTGATATTTCCAAAGCTTTCGACTCGGTTCAGTGGTCGTTTCTCGCTAAAACACTCTCTGCTATGCAATTTCCGCCACTATATATTCACTGGTTGATGCTCTATGTATCTACAGCTTCTTTATACAGTACAAGTGAATGGGGAACTTGCAGGCTATTTTCGAAGCTCTCGAGACCTCCGTCAGGGTTGCTCGTTATCGCCGTATTTGTTTGTCATCTGCATGGATGTCCTCTCAAAAATGCTTGATAAGGCGGCTGGGGAGCGGTTGATCGGTTACCATCCACGGTGTCGTTAGCTAGGTCTCACGCATTTGAGTTTTGCAGATGATCTTATGGTTCTAACGGACGGTAAGCTGCGATCTATCACGAGCATTCTTGATGTTTTTGCAGAGTTTGCTAAGATGTCAGGGTTGAAGATCAGTATGGATAAATCCACAATCTATTTGGCTGGGCAGTCAGTTATACCAGAGGCTCAAATCCCTTTTGACGTCGGTCGTTTGCCGGTTCGATATCTAGGCTTGCCGTTGGTCACAAAACAGCTAACACTTGCAGACTGCTCTCCCTTGCTGGAACAGCTTCGGAAGCGGATAGGCTCGTGGACAGCACGTCATCTCTCTTATGCGGGACGTTTCAACCTAATATCCTTGATGCTCTGGAGTGTTTGTAACTTTTGGCTAGGTGCTTATTGTCTACCTAAAAAATGTTTGGAGACTATTGACTCCATGTGCTCGGGATTCCTCTGGTCCGGGGTTGATTTGAATCCTAAGAAAGCTAAGGTGTCGTGGGAGGCAATTTGTAAGCCGAAAGCTGAGGGGGGACTTGGTCTGAGATCTCTACGTGAAGCCAATACTGTGAGTTATTTGAAGTTAATCTGGCGTGTGGTCTCCAGGGGAAACTCTTTGTGGGTTCAGTGGGTTCATTCAAACTTACTAAAGCAGGCTTCTTTTTGGTCAGTGAAGGATACCACCAGTCTTGGCTCGTGGATATGGAAGAAGCTGCTTAAATACAGGGGTTTGGCTCGAGATTTTTGCAAAGTAGAAGTGGGAAATGGTGCGACTACTTCTTTTTGGTTGGATAGCTGGTCGAACATGGGATATCTCTTAGAGGCAGTGGGGGAGAGAGGGATTATTGACTTGGGGATTTCTCGGCAGAGCAAATTAGCGGAAGCATGGGATCACCGTCGTCGGAGACGGCATCGGGGGGATCAGCTCAATGAGGTTGAACAGGTCTTGTACCAACTGAGGGATGTACGCTCATTAGGAGAGGATAAAGTTCTGTGGCGGGGTAAGAATGATGTTTTCCGATCCAAGTTTTCCACATTGGATACGTGGAACCATATTAGAACCACAGCGAGTACGGTAGCTTGGCATAAGGGGGTTTGGTTCACTCACTGTACACCAAAGTTTTCCTTCTGTGTGTGGCTCGCCGCCCAAGACCGCCTATCCACTGGTGCTCGTATGGTTATGTGGAATGGTGGGGCTGCGGGACTGTGTTCTTTCTGCAACTCGAGTTTAGAGACGCGTGACCATCTCTTCTTCTCATGTCCGTTTGTCTCGGATGTGTGGTGCAGTTTGGCGAAGAATCTACTCAAGACTTCTTTCGCAACGGATTAGTCTATTCTAATGGCTCACATTTCTCAATCTCATTTGCCTCGATCAGAAGGGTTTCTTATTCGATATGTTCTCCAGGCTACGGTGTATTCAGTCTGGAGAGAACGTAATGGGAGGAGGCATGGGGAGTCGCCAACTACTGCTCCGACTTTAATTGGCTGGGTGGATAGACAGGTTCGAGATCAGCTCCTTGCAATTGGGAGAATGGGGGATCACCGGTTTCAAACAGCTTTCCAGCTCTGGTTACAGTCCCGTATTTAGTTTCTTTAGAAACGATTTTAAGTTCAAAGTTTCAGGGTTTTTTAAGTCTATTTTTTCTCTTAATTCTATTCTGAAACAGATGCACTAGTTGTAACAAAATATTTTTTCTTTTGAATATAATTTAACATTAAATTAAAAAAAAAAAAAAAAAAAGAGATTAGATTACATACCTCTCGATCGACTTTAAATTCAGTTAAAGTTAGTTTTCCCACTAAGTATAATAGTAGTAATAGTATTTTTTCTTTTTGGTCTCCCTCTTGAGAGGAAGACGCTTTCAACTTACATATCGGCGAAGGAGTTAAAACGTACTATATGTTATCTAGATCATGTTTTAAAGGTTACGATCGATCGCAGCATCTACTTTTAGTGTCGGGTTAAAACGAGATTGTTCGATTGTTTCATTACAATTATGAGTTTGTGAAGGTTGCAGACGTTGATTAATTCGAAGTTTAGAACACACAGAAAAATACTATATTCCTAAGTCTTAACACGAAGACGTCGACCATAGATTGTGTATATGGCTTATCTTCCTGCCTATTAGTACGATTTACTTTTCTTTGTTTTTACTCTTCAACTGAAAATTAAATGCTCACCAAACTTTAAGAAAAACTGTGGTTTTCCAATGCAAATTTTTAAAAATAAAAACAAATTTAGTTAGGTCAAAAAGCAAAGAGTCTTTTCTTCGATCCGCAACATTCTCTTTACTCTTTTTTGCTTTCGTTACATTGACTTTGACCTATAGTTTACTTTCTTTCTCCAATTGTTAAAACCATAGATAATCAAATTTACCACCAATGTTCTTTGTTTAACTTGTTTATAATGTGGAGTACATGTCATTCTTGATCCAACTTTTTCTTTATGTTAAATCTCTCTTAAGTTTTATAGTTTTCTAATTGAGCAATATAAAATCTAACTAGACTCATATTTCTCTTACAGAAACGATAATCGCGGAACTTTCACCGCAACTCTCCTCCCACGCTGGCAAAAAAAATCTTTGCCGGCGTCGGGACTTAACCCGAATCTCCCCGCTTTGTCTTCGTTCTCGTAGTCTAGCCTTTGTCTTCGTTTTGTTTCAGCTTTTGTCCCCCTTTTAACCTTTTTAACCCTTCCCACCCACTTGCCTCCAATAGCCGATCTGCAATCCAAAGAGGACAGCTGCTGGCCGGAGTTCCCCAACTCTTTACCGCTTCAAAACTCTTTCTTGGAGAGGCTATCTGAAGATCCAAATTTTGTCTGATCTGGATTTCTGTTTCACCAAGAGAAGATCTTAAACCAGGTATCTTTGATGGCAGAAGTAGATCCTCTAAGACCATCAGATGCGCCTTGCCTGGTGGAGTTGTCGACGGCGCACGACGGTCTCCTCATCTTGGTATCGATGTCTTGCACCAGAGAACTTAAGTGACTTCAGTGTCCAATAGGAATGCCAGATAACAACCTTTTATTAGATTATATTTTTATTGCACAGTCGGGTTTTGCTGTACTATTTCTCAGCTGTCCGTTTAATGCTCAACTGAATAGAAGTGTGGTCATTACGTATAATAGTAGAAATCAAGCTTCTCCGTGGTCCACTATGATTATCTTTTTTCCTCTATCTAGTAGTTTCTCGAATGTTAATAATATGAATGATGGCAGGAAACGTGTTCCTGAAGCATGGGTCTGAACTAAGACTGATCCCGCGTGATAGAGTTGGAGCTGCTGCGTTTGTGATCCATGAAGGGGTATCTTTGATGGCAGAAGTAGATCCTCTAAGACCATCAGATGCGCCTTGCCTGGTGGAGTTGTCGACGGCGCACGACGGTCTCCTCATCTTGTTATCGATGTCCTGCACCAGAGAACTTAAGTGACTTCAGTGTCCAATAGGAATGCCAGATAACAACCTTTTATTAGATTATATTTTTATTGCACAGTCGGGTTTTGCTGTACTATTTCTCAGCTGTCCGTTTAATGCTCAACTAAACAGAAGTGTGGTCATTACGTATAATAGTAGAAATCAAGCTTCTCCGTGGTCCACTATGATTATCTTTTTTCCTCTATCTAGTAGTTTCTCGAATGTTGATAATATGAATGATGGCAGGAAACGTGTTCCTGAAGCATGGGTCTGAACTAAGACTGATCCCGCGTGATAGAGTTGGAGCTGCTGCGTTTGTGATTCATGAAGGTTGAAGCAATCAGTAAATCTCTGTTCCCCTACATTTTAAAAACATAATAATTGAAAACGCATATTTGTGGCTAACTCTATATGCTTAAGTACGTGAATGATCGACTTTGACTTTGTATGAGCATAAAGTAAATAACGCACAAACTTTGTTAACGGGGTTCGGTTTTTCCTACATCCCCGGGACCTAGTCCATAACAAATTCACTAGAACAAGATAGCAATTACAACTGCATATGATACAAGCACTATTATGCCTATCATTATTTTCTAGATGAATGAACCATCAAAAGATCTCTCTATCTTATTGATGGGGCGACACCACACATCTTATGTGCATCTCTCAAAACTACCTTGAAGCGCGCAAGTCTTCATGAAGCGCCCTCTTGGTATTTATATCAATTGCACAACCCCTAGGGTTGGCAACTTTCCTATTATACACAAATAGGAAATTGAGAACTTTCCTTTTTCTTTTTGGATAAGGAAAGTTTCTCTTTATGATCTCATCTTGAATCTTCCATTCAAGATGTTCATCCAGCTAAGCAGCCGCCACTTGGCTTGTCCAAGTCGGCCTTAAGCTTCTGTACTCAAACTCTTCAATTCAGCTTCTTGTACTACTTCCTGTATTAACGTCGGACTAGTACAAGAACTGCTTCAGACGTTTGATACATCCTCCAATATATCTACCTGCAGGGTTCTTGATTCAACACCTTATCTTCTCTGCTTTGTGTTAATCACTGTGTCAGCACGATCACCAAGTGCTACTTAAGGTCTGCTCTACCGGCATTTGTATTAAGTAATACTTCATCCTCTTTGTCAAGTAATACTTTATCTTCTGTGTCAGCTCTTCCAACATTTGTATCATGTAATGCATCAGCCTCTATGTCAGTTTGTCTTGTTTCAGTAGAGAACCCATGACATGTTCCAAACCTGTTAAACTTCAATCAACACAACATCTTCAATAATAACCAACATATTTGGATTACATCCTTCTTTGAATAAATAATGTGTAATGCTTATACTTCCATTTACGGATTAAGTGAACTGGATTTGGTCCACAAGTTTATATAGATGCTTTTAGATGATGCGCACTAAAAAGAGCTTGAATTAGTCTCTCTTACCATCTTGAAGCTTCCGGTCTGATTTAGCAAAAACCCGCACTAAGCTTTCGATCTGATTAAGCTCAAGCCCGTTGGATGAGTGTTTGCGCTTATATATTATTCGATTAAGGCTAAGTCCTGTTTTGTGGTTTATATATCAAAATAAATTCTGCCATGGACAGCCTCAAATAAGAAGGATTAATGAATTGATTGGTCTTCCTTAATCATGAAAATTAGTAAAGAAAATGATCAAACTAATCGAGCAGTGGAAGTCTGATTCTAAATATATCACGTTTGTTTTTTTGTTTTGTTGACAATATTATACATATAATCTTCATTAGAGTTTTGTTTTGGGCTCATAGTGAGCTTATACGTATTATTTGTAAAATTAAAGTTGTGGGGCTTTTGTTAATAACAGGCCCATGTAGGTTATAACAAAATAATTTTATTGTGTAGAAAAAAGGAAAACGGATTAAGCAATTTCCTTTTTTCGATAATTACAAATAATTATAAGAGTTCCTTTATTTTTAACCGAAAAAACAGTAATTTCCTTTCTTTTTTTTTTTCTTTTTTAATAAAATAGGAATAAGTATTTGGGATTTTCTATTTTCCCTTTTTATTTTGCAACGAACATATCTGTTTATAAATACTTTCTCTCGTCATCACTTCCATCTAATTTCTTCCCTTACAGAGAGTGAGAAATAAAAAAAATTAAAGTATGTTGAGGTTTTTTTTTTTTTTTTTTTTTGACAACAGCATACAGATTGACTCAAACAAGCCAATATGAAGGAACATTGTTTACATAGGTAACTAAGTGCGGAACTGTACGAACTCGTCGCGCTAAATTGTCCGCTTTACCATTCTGAGAGCGAGGGACGTAGACTAAAGAAAACGAGACAAACTCCTCTCTATCCGCCTGTATATCCTCCAAATAAGTCGTAAAAGCTGGCCACTCGGAAGGTGAAGACACCATCTTCACTAAGTCAGAGCAGTCGGTAAGAAAAACTACAGATTGATTGTCAGCCCCAATCATACAACGCATCGCCCATATAAGAGCTTCAACCTCTGCATGAAGAGGAGAGAGACTGCGGCGAAGGTTAGCTGCGCCCATAGTAGGAGCAGAACCTAAAGGTGATGTGCAAAACCATCCTCGACCCGCAAAGATATCTGTAGCTTTCCAAGAACCATCCACAAAGCAAATATAGCTGGAACAAGACCTAGGAACCCCTAACCTTCCGATCCCATTGGGAACAACCAAAGAATTATCCATGGAATTTGAAACTGTACCCTCTGTCTGAGCCATAGCCCATGCCCGTGCCTCATCCTCCGCTAACCGTAAAATAGCTAGGGGATTTGAATCCAGGTTACTGAAGATTTTGTCATTGCGGGCTTTCCAAATATACCACAGAATCCATGGATAAATTTCCTGAGATGGAACATTGGTAAATCGCCAAAAGAGAGAATCCATATTAGTGACAATGGACTCTGATGGGAACACACCCAAGGCTGTCGGAAACTGCGACAAAGCCCAAACCTGTTTGACTGGCGGACATTCGAAAAGTGCATGATTAATTGTCTCCTCCCGAAAACCGCAAAGACCACACGTGGCATCGTCACTAATACCACGTTTCCGTAGATTAGCCGACACAGCAACACAACCCGAAAGCATTTGCCACATAAAATGGCGCAATTTTGGGGGGCACCGGATTTTCCAAACAGAGGCCTGAAGAGGGACAATGGTTGCCCCAAATACTTGGATCGGAGGTAGAACCGCCACATTGGAACGGAGGGTATGATACCCGGATTTAACCGTATATTTACCAGACTTAGTTAAATGCCAACCCAGCAAATCCGGTTTATCCGGTTGTCGCAACGGTAAGGCAGAAATTATAGCAACATCTTCCGGTACAAAGGTAGCCGTAAGCTGAGCCATGTCCCAGGAATTAGATCTCCTGTCAATAAAGTTTGAAACTCGGAACAAAGGATCAACAGGTGACCCCGTACTCAGTGCTGGTCTCGGGGATTGAGCAGGGATCCATGGGTCTGTCCATACCGAGATGGAAGCACCAGATCCTACCCGTGTAATCAGTCCTTTATTAACCAGAGAGCGAGCAGAGACTATACTCCGCCATCCATAAGATGGGGAATAAGACTTAATTGGATCCATAGGATCAGAATGCCGATAATAACGGCCTTTAAATACCCGTGCAAAGAGAGAATCCGGAACAGAAATCAACCGCCAAAGCTGTTTCGCCAGCAGAGCCGTGTTAAAATCGTCCAAACACCTAAACCCCAAGCCCCCTTCATCTTTGCTACAACACAGCCTATCCCAAGCTATCCAATGGAGGCCCCTTGATTGCCCCGAGGAACTCCACCAAAAATTCGAGATGGCAATGGTTAGCTTCCTCGTTATCGTCTTTGGAATACGGAAACACGACATCACAAAGGTTGGAACCGCCGTCGCTACTGACTTAATCATCACCTCCTTACCCCCTCTAGATAGCAACCGAGCAGGCCATCCACTAGCCCGTGCTTGCAACTTATCCTGGACAAAAAAAAAAAATTTCGTCTTAGAGCCACCCAAACTTTCCGGTATACCTAAATAGGAGCTCATCCCACCCAAATTTGTTATTCCCAAAATTCCTTTTAGTTCCTCCCTAAGATTAACATCCACTGTGTGTCCAAATTGGACAGACGATTTTTGAAAATTGATTTGTTGACCCGAAACCCGTTCATACTGCTGAAGGATCCTCAACACCACCTCACACTGCTCCTTTGTCACCCGACAAAAGAACAAACTATCATCCGCAAATAAAAGGTGAGAGATAGGAGGACTAGCAGTCGAAACCCGTATGCCGGTTAGAAGCTTAGCTTGCTCGGCTTTCCGAAAATGGGCAATAAGAACCTCTGTGCATAAAATAAAGAGATAAGGCGACAAAGGATCACCCTGTCTCAGACCTCGATGAGGTACAAAAGACCCGTGAGGATGACCATTAATTAAGAACCTCTATTGGACTGATGTCACACACCACATAGTCTAAGATATCCATTTTTCACAGAAACCAAATTTCCGGAGTAAATTCTCAACAAAAGGCCATTCCACCCTATCGTAAGCTTTACTCATGTCCGTCTTGATGGCCATAAATTTACCTTTGCACGAAGGGTTAGTTCGAAGCCCATGGAACATTTCCTGGGCAATCAAGATATTATCCGAAATATGGTGACCTGCCACAAAAGCCGACTGCGTTTCAGAAACTAACGATGGGAGGATAGCGCGAAGCCTCTGACATAAAACCTTCGAAATAATTTTATACCCCACATTGCACAAACTGATAGGACGTAACTCTGACATCCTGGTCGGTGTATCCACCTTCGGAATAAGGCAAATATTTGTTTCATTTAACCGTTTATCAAACACTCCCTCCTGAAAAAAGGAATTAACCATGAGCACCAAATTTGCCTTAACCGTGGCCCAAGCTTTCTGATAAAATAATGCCGTCATACCATCTGGTCCCGGAGCTCTATCCGGATGCATCATAAACAACACCTGTTTAATCTTCGACTCAGAGACTTCCCTCGTTAAAGAATCATTTGTAGCTTGGTCAACCGAGGTACTAATCTCGGCAAGACTCTCCTCAAAATCTGACGGATTCGACGAAGTGAAAAGCTCCTGAAAATACGATATTGCAGTATGTTCAATCACAATTTCCTCTGTCGACCAAATACCATGCTGATCATGAAGACCGACAATCCGGTTCCTAACCCGACGTTGCTTTGTCTGGGCATGAAAATAACTGGAGTTATGATCCCCAAATCTCATCCACCGACTTCTGCTTTTCTGGTACCAATAAACCTCTTCGTCCCGATAAGCCTCCCGTAGTCGCCAAGTAAGATCCGCTATCTCCTCTACCGACGTACCGTCATCCTCTTGCGCTAATGCTAATTTAGATTTCAAAGCCTCGATGGTTTCCCTTCCGTACGGCACCTGCGATTTGCGCCACTGAGAAATGGCCCGGCGACAAGTAGTGATTTTATCCACAAGAGAGGTAGAAGACGAACTACCGCCCACCTCCCAACCCTCCGTAATGGCTCCAAAGAAACCCTCTTTGTCAAGCCAACGTCGATCAAAGCGGAAACTACTTTTTCCCCGGCGAATTTTATCCTTAATTACCGCTATCACTGGCATGTGATCCGATGCAATCCGTGGTAAATACTCCGAAAAAGAGTCCGTAAACAAAGCATGCCACTTTTCATTTGCTAAGGCCCGGTCTAACCTACACCGGATAGGTTTCTTATCCCGCCAACCTCGCCAAGAAAGAGTATCCCCCAACGATGGAAACTCAAGAAGTCTGCAATGACGTATCATTGTATTAAATGGAACAAAAGAAGAGGCGTGACGCAAGCGTTCACCCCGCTTCTCATGGTTACCTTTAATTTCATTAAAATCACCTATTAGAAACCATGGTTGGTCCCTACCCAAACCAATACGAGTTAAACGTTCCCATACCAGATCACGATTCTTTGGAACCGGGTCCCCATATACAAATGATAAATATATAAGCTGTCCTTTATAAGAAATTTCCACATCAAGTAATCTGTTCGACTCAAATAGAAAAGAAACAGAATTATTATTATTATTATTGTAGAATAAAGCCAAACCACCACTACATCCCATAGGTTCAACAGTTTTTAAAGCTGAGTAACCAAAATGACCAACAAAAGGTTCCAAAAAAGAAAAAGGTTGTCTTGTTTCACACAAAAACAGAAAATCAGGCCGATGCTTCCCCAGAGGTCTCTGAGATACCCAATAGTAGCTTTGTTCCCCAGCCCCTGGCAATTCCAACTTAAAATCTTCATTTAATGATCTTCGGTATTGGTGGCTTAGCCCCACCAACAACACCCTTCTCCATCTCCTGTGGCTTCAGGGCAATAGTATCTCCAACCGAACCAGAACTCTTAGCAGGACGTTTGCGCGGGGTGCGCACATACACATTCAGCTTCCTGGAGCCCAAACCCTGTATCCCCAATTGTCCTTTCCCCTTGCGTGATCTCTCGGTCACCATGGAAGGACCTGTAACGCCCAACTGATTCAACATTTCTGCAGCAATAGAGAAAGTTCCTGCAGTCGGGAGTTCCTCACTTGCAGAATGTTCCTCCTCTGTACCAATATCACCGAGATCCTCAGCCCCTTCCTCGGATGCCAGAGTAGCATCAACCTGCATATCTAGAGTCTCCTCCATGATGGGAACAATATCATCGACCTCCCGAGCATTTCCTGTAACCATAGCAACCTCCACCACAGACTCCTGCACAGCAAAATCCTGTGTAGCAACCTCCTGCACAACCGCAGTAGAAACGTCGCCACTTGGTTGGGACTGAAGCACGCCACCTTGTACCTCTATGCTCGCACTATGCGACTCCATAGCAGATCCCTCTGAACCCAGCAAAATACCAGAACCAAATTTCTCCTTAACCGTAGGTGAAGAAGGTAGCACCCCATCCACATCATCTGACTGAGCTTCTTCCTGGAACAGAGCCTTGCGAACCACTTTACCAGGACGATGACCATCTACTAAATTCACACCACCAACATTCTCCCCTAGAACCGCAGGTTGAGCCCTAGCTTCTCTTGCTGCTTCCCGACGATGCCTGTCTTCATTATATTGCACGTACGTCTGATAGCGGCGATGCTTTGTCACCGGCTCCCCAACTGGGAGTGTCGACCGCCCCTTCAACCCTTTGTCACCCTTCCCCTCAGAAAACCTCCTACCATCAGCCTGGAACCCCTCACCACTTTGTTTACCCCGAGACCCTCCTTTAGCACCACCCTCCGAACCAGAGCCCCGCTGCCTCTCCGATCTGATGACGTCGATCAGCATCCTCCTTTGGCAAGACAATTGGCTCCACAGTAGGCTCCTCCGGTGGCGGACAATGATCCTCATCGTGGCACAAGCTAAAACACTTCTTACAGAAGCCAAACAACCTTTCATAACGGAGAGAAACAATGGTTTCCTCACCGTTATAAACCTCCACTTCTGTCTCAAATGATAGACATTTGAACCCATTGAGCGTCACCTGAACTCTCCCACCATCGATGTCCACAGCTTGAACAGTCCCCAATGCTTCCCCAATGCTCTTGAACGTTGGAATAGCCCAGAACTAAAACGGAACGCCCATAACTCGAACCCAGAAAGTCAAAGAAGACGGATAGGACGGATCCACCGTCGGACTCCAACGAACCATAGAGACAATCCAATGGTCAAAATGAAATGGTGCCATCTTCAAAACCTCAAGGATGTCTGATTCCTCATCAAAATCGAATTGGAACTTCCCCATCCCAAGGACTGCGCCAACAACACGCCCCTCTAGATGCCATATGCGAGGAAACATGACAAGAAGCGCCTTTATATCCTGCCAACTTGGGTTCATACATCTCCCGATCACTGTTTTGGAATAACCCTCGATCAAGGCCGTATTGTCAAAATACGGAATCTTCACCTTTGGCTTCATCATTTTCGAACCCTGAACTAAGGCCAGACTCTGCGACATCACAACAAGACGTACATCAACAACCAAGAAAGAAAGACAAGAGTGGAAAAACCCAAGAAACCCAAGAGATAAACAAGAACTCAATGAGTGATGAGGTTTCTGGTAGACAAGCGTCGAGCTTTTATACTCCTCTGTCAAATATCTTCAAAACCGAGTACCACTTACATAATCCCAAAGAATCCGCCTCATCGAATCTCGTTCAAACTGTAATCTCCATCTAACAATCGTAATCAGGAAAGATACACCACCCGATAGCAAAATAAAAACCCAGATCATGACCAGATCCAACCAATTAACTCCGATTCTCTCAACCAAACCAATGGGAATCAAAATCCAGACCTTCCTCCTTCCTTTTCTGACACCGAAAACAACAAAGAACCGGAAAAACATATCCCAAAGCAGATTCGGAGCCCAATAAAACCGCAAGAACGGAAACCGCTTAGTCAACCTCCAGATACAAAATCGAATTTGAGAAATAAAACCCAGATCCCGTGATCGAAGTCCAGCCACATCACAACCGCAAGAGATCCCCAAACAACCGCAAAAAAACCATATAGAATCCAGATAAAAATCGTCCATAGAAAGATTGGAAAACCCTAGAGCAAAGAAATCGCCATCGCCATCGCCCTAGATACGTTACCCCTTATTAAACTTAAGAAAATTAGTTTTTTGATTTTAAAATTTGATATGTGAGGTTATTTATAGAGAAGAAGTGGAAGCTCTCTTTTTCTTCTAGTTTATGTGGGATTACTAAATAACAAAGGAAGTGGGAGTTGAAAGATCCCACATTGGCAGAAGGCAAATTATCCTCTCAACTATATGTAGATAGCAAAAAGAAAAAAGGAAAATAGAGAAAAAAAAAGAAATTATGTATTTGAAGAAAATAAAGAAAGAATTAATTATAATAAGCATATTAATAAAAGGAAATAGCTAAACCGACAATGTAAGTTTTTTGTTACCTCATCTATAAAAGAAGGCTCTTCACTCTTTTTTTCCACATTTTTCCTTATTTTTATTTTTATTTTCTTTCTGTACAACGGTCACATTTGTACAACGGTCACATCTGTACAACGGTCACATCGACTCGAAGCGTATTGTTTTTTTTTTCCTCTAACTCGTCTCTGATTTTTTTCTCTCTTTCTAATCGATCATTGGATTTTCACTTTTAGGGTTTGGTGGTTTCTAGCATAGCTTGTACGTCTCTCCGAGCGTTACGGTGGTGGTGATTCTAAAACTCAGATCTGTTTTTCTTCCTCAACCGCGATCATTGGATTCCACTTGCTTGTTTCTATTCTAGGGTTTCGTTTTTAAACATTGCGCATCGGTTGCTTTGCTTTATATATATGTTCATGTGATTTAATTACTTGTGGTTATGTACTTATTTCAGGTTTTGGATGATGCGCGATTGAAGGGAAACGCTTCTTCTCCGTGCTAACGACGTCTTCAGGGGTTTTTTGTTCTTCTTCTAAAATTCAATCTCTGTTTATTTTTTCTGAACCGAGCGATCATTGGATTTTCTAGGGTTCGGTTTCTAAATTGCATAGGTTTGCATTATATATGTATATGTTCATGCTATTTATTTGTTGTTATGTTGTTTCAGGTTTTGGATGATGAGAGTGATCATGGCTTGATTGATGGACACGCTTCTTCTCGGCGCTACTTCTTCAAAGGGTTTTCTTCTTCCTCTTCACACACGTCTTTAATTGACTTCTTCTTTAATTTTGTTCATGTTCGCAGGTGTTTTGGAAGCCAGTTATGATGTGATCATTGCGTTCTCTCGCAGGTCCCTTGATCAAATCCCATCTCTATTTGATTCTGTATTTGTCTCTTTGGTTCGGTGGTTTTTTCTAATTACATGTTATCAATTTTTTTTTTTGTTTTTTTTTTTTGTTGGTTTTGGTTTGTGGAGTCATTGATCGGTGATGGCTTTGACTGATCGGTGACACTCTAGTTCATGATATTCTTCTACGGGTTTGTTAATTTTCTAAATTGAATCGTTCAATGCTCTTTCAATCAACTCTTCTTGGCTCTGTTAATATTTTAGATTGTGGAGGAACGAGGATGCTTTTATCGGTTGGTAATTGTTTTGATGGATTGTTTTTGTCTTCTCTGCGCTACATCTTTCAGGTAGTCTTTTTCATCTTTGTATTAACTTCTTTATTACAACCATAACTCCACCTTTGTTCTGTTTTATGTCTCAGTTTATCTTGAACTTACTTGAAGGATGCCTTTGATCTGTCGTCGTCGTCGGCTCATGTTACCTCTTTAACGGTCTCCTCTTTCCCTTTTATTTTATTTTAGTGTTTCTTTTAGATCAGCTAATGTCTCTCTTTGTTGCAGATCATGAGGAACCAGGATTCCTAAACAGAGAACCAACATTCAGATAAGAGATCGATGATTTAATTATTTTTAAACTTTGTCCTTTTTAATTGAACTAGTTTTTTTTGGTATTCAATATGTCTTTTTAACGAAAATGTATTTCTCTTTGATGCAGATCGTGAAGGCACTGAAATGATAAGTCTAACCTCTGGTCTGTCATCTCTTTAAGGTTTATTCTGTGCTACATCTTTTTAATTACCATCCACCTTCATTACAACCACAAGTTAAACTTTGTAATGTTATGTCTCAGTTTACCTTGAAAGAGGATGCCTTTGATCTGTCGTTGCTCCCTGTTGCCTCTTTACCTTTGTTATATTCCTGCTGTGTTCAGCTAATGTTTTTTTTTCTTTTTCTTGTGTTAGACTTAGATCGTGGAGGTTAAGGGCCTTGTTGGAGGGAAGGATCGATGGTTGAGAGAGTATATAACTTTGAGTTTCTGGTTACTTCACATGTATACTAATGGTTACTTCATTGTCGTTTTGTATTTATTTCAGGTTTTGGGTCGGATGATGCTTTTATGGATCATCATCAGTGATTGGGAAACGCTTCTTCCCCATCGCTTATTTTTAATCCGTTTAAGGATTCTGGTAATTGGGCTATGGTGTTAGGCCCACCATAATTCTTTTAGGGTCCATTAGTTTATGAGACGTTGTCGGTTTGGAGCATCGTCTCCTTGCATCCCCTTGTCTGAAAACAAAATGGAACGGAGGAGTTGAGGAGTGACGACTGAGGAGTGAGGGACTGATCTGAGTTTTTCGTATTGATAAGAGATACCTTCTTCTCCTTTTTCCTTCTTCTTCTAAATCTCTATGTTTCGCTTTAGTTAAAGTTTTTGGTTCTGTGAAACAGGTGGGCGTTGATTGATTTATTTGACTCTCTCTCTCTCTCTCTTTCTCTCGTTGAGGTGCTGTCAAAAAGACTTGTCTCATCGTGCGGCTGTGCCAGGTTTGTTGTAGTTCATGTCTCTGCTTTGTGTTTTTGTGACCTCTAGTTTCATGAATTAACATTGCAGGATGTACAGCTGGTTCCTTGGGTTTTGCTGCAAACTTTTCACACATGCTGGGATTTGGTAGTCCTCAGATGAAAGAGCTCATGAGGCTTTATCTCAGCGTCCACACAGGTTTTTTCGGGCTCTCTCTGTCTCTACATGTCTCAAAATCAATAAGCTAATTTTTTTTAATATGTATTATGATTTTGTTCGTTCTCTCTGGTTCCGAGCCAGCTAATAATGCAGCCAAGCAATGGCCCCTATCTTGAAGGAGATTCTGCCACGATCCAAGGTTTGTTTGTTTCTTCTCTTGGACCATGAATTTTGCAAAATTATCTTTGATGAAGTTCAGGTTAAGTTCGATTTAAATTCTTGCCAGACATGAAGTTTTATACCTCACATCTATACACCTTTTTGCCTATTAGTTGTTTTATTTAATATTGGCTTTTGTTGGTTCTCTGTTTCTCAGATGATGTTTTTGCTGTCATGTCTCAGTTTATCGTGAAGGATGCCTTTGATCTGTCGTTGCTCCGTGTTACCTCTTTCACGATCTCTTCTTTCCTTTTGTTATATATATTTACTGTTTACAGATCAGCTAATGTTTTTCTTTGATTGTGTTAGATCGTGGAGGTTCCAGGCCTTGTTGGAGGGAAGGATGGTTTGCGTATAACTTTGAGTTTCTGGTTACTTCACATATACGCCTATTGTTTTTTTACTTAACAAACACATATCTCTCTTTGATGCAGATCATGGAGGCAGAGGCACTGGGGGACTAATATGATAAACTTTGTACCATTATTTATGTGTGTATTATGATTGTATATCCACAGGCTGACATCATATTGTTTGTGGTTCTGCTGGTTGGAATTCTAGGTTTGCCTTTAAGGTCTTCCCAAAGGTACACTCCGATTTGATAAATCTTTCTTCTGGTCTGTCATCTTGAACTTACTTGAAGGATGCCTTTGATCTGTCGTCTTTGACGGTCTCCTCTTTCCCTTTTATTTTATTTTAGTGTTTCTTTTAGATCAGCTAATGTCTCTCTTTGTTGCAGATCATGAGGAACCAGGATTACCTCACATCTATAAACCATTTTGCCTATCCGTTGTCTTTATTTAATTTTGGGTTTTGTTTGTTCTCTGTTTCTTAGATGATGTTCTTGCTGTCATGTCTCAGTTTATCTCGAAGGAGGATGCCTTTGATCTGTCGTTGCTCTCTGTTGCCTCTTTGACAGTCTCCTCTTTCCCTTTGTTATATTCTTGCTGTTCAAACAGATCAGCTAATGTTTTTCTTTGCTTGTGTTAGATCGTGGAGGTTAAGGACCTTGTTGGAGGGGAGGATGGTTTGAAACTTTGAGTTTCTAGTTACTTCACATATACACCTCTCTGCCTTTTTTTATTATATTTAACTAATGGCTATTAGTTCTTGACCTTTGTGTTTGTTTTCCAGATATCACTTTATTTCGCAGATGTAAGATATGTCTTGCAAACGAGTTAGTTCATCAAATTCAGGTATTCATTTCGTTTTCCTTCCCAAATCTGTTGCAATCAGTTTGTTTTAATATTACTTTTCAGGTTAACAGTAATGTCGCTGATCATCTGTTGGCATGTATGTTTTAACTTTTAAGCCTTAGACCCTATATTTTAGTGGAGGAGGATGCTTTGATCGGCTGGTGATGGTTTTGATGGATCGTTTTTGTTTTCTCTCCGCTACATCTTCAGGTAGTCTTCTTCCTTTTAACTGATTGTATTGCTAGGGTTTGGTTTCGAAATTGCATATGTTGCTTTGTATATGTTCATGCTATTTACTTGTTGTTATGTTGTTTCAGGTTTTCGAGGATGCTGTTATCGATGAGAGTGATGGCTTTGATGGACACGCTTGTCTCTGTGCTACTTCTTCAAAGGGTTTTGTTCTTCCTCTTAACACGTCTTTTACTTCTTTTTGTTTTGTTTTGTTTGTTCCTTACGTTTCTTTCTTCGTTTTGCAGGTCTTTTGGAAGCAAACCATGTTATTCTCTTCAAGCGTTCTCATGGGTTCCTTGCTCTAAACTCATCACTATTTGCTTCTTTGTTGTCACTTTGGTTTTGTGGTTTTGTCTTATCTTCTAGTTACATAATGTCGTTTTTTTTATTGGTTTAGATTTGTGGAGGATGATCCTGTGATTGATCGGTGATGGCTTGTTTTTGTCTTCTCTACGCTACATCTTTAGGTAGTCTTCTTCCCTCTTAACCGATTTTTTTCTGTTTCTTTCTATATAAAGTTAAAAAATCATCTCTGTTTCTCCTTGATGCAGATCATGAGGAACCAAGATTACTGTCTGGGAGGTTCTAAGAGAAAGAAAAAGAAAAAACGTTGTGGGAGTGCGTTTGATTTCTGAGTTCAACTTTCAGGTTACCTCTCACATCTATATACCTTTTTGCATATCGGTTCACTATTGGCTATTGTTGGTCCTCAGTTTCTTGTGTTTCCCAGATGATATGTTATTGCTGTGTCAGATGAGAGATCGATGATCCACAGATTCTTTCCTACACGGTTTAATTATTCTTAAACTTTGTCCTTTTTTTTTAACTAGTTTTCTGTATTCAGTGTCTCTTTTTTAACGAAGGCACTGATATGATAAATCTTACCTCTGGTCTGTCATCTTTTTATTACCATCTTCTTCATTACAACCACAAGCTAACCTTTGTTCCCTTTGTTCTGTTATGTCTCAGTTATCCTGAAGGAGGATGCCTTCGACCGACGGATCGTTGCTCTCTGTTGCCTCTTTGACAGTCTCCTCTTTCCCTTTGTTATATTCTTGCTGTTCACACAGCTCAGCTAATGTTTTTCTTTGCTTGTGTTACATCGTGGAGGTTACGGACCTTGTTGGAGGTAAGGATGGTTTGAGAGTATATAACTTGGAGTTTCTGGTTACTTGACATCTATACTAATGGATATTGTTGGTGAGGTATATATGTTCAACTATGCTAATGTTTCTCTAGGGTTTGATTTTTTAAATATTGCGCATAGGTTGCTTTGCTTTATACATGTTCGTGTGATTTTCATTGTCGTTATGTACTTATTTCAGGTTTTTGATCGGATAATGCTTTTATGGGATCATCAGTGATTGGCTTTGATGGAAACGCTTCTTCTCCGTGACGTCTTCAGAGGTTTTGTTGAAGTCTTAACACTGGGCTCTGTTTAAGAATTATGGGAATTGGGCTCTGGTGTTAATTGGCCCACCATACATCCAGGTTTTGTTTTCATATCATCCTTCACTTATGTATGATTTTGTGTTATTATTTGTTCCTTGTGTTTCTTTGAAATTTGTTAATGATCAGTATTTCTCTTCATATTAAATTGTGAAAACAATCTGCTTTAACTGGGAATTTTATTGTTGTAGGGACCTGAAACGAAGTGGAATTGATAATGATGCTGGTTGTTCATGTTCTCGTAGTGTCACCACATTGCTATATTAGTCTTATTTTATGATGTCAAACTATTTTTCTATGTGA
Source organism: Camelina laxa (assembly GCA_024034495.1). Taxonomy (NCBI): domain Eukaryota; kingdom Viridiplantae; phylum Streptophyta; class Magnoliopsida; order Brassicales; family Brassicaceae; genus Camelina; species Camelina laxa. Next base: position 22,282,956 of record CM043885.1, read on the forward strand.
ATTCATTATATTCATAAAGTTGGTACCTTTATGTGTGTGTTTTGATTGCATATCCACAGGCTGACATTTTCGTGGTTTTGCTGGTTTGCCTTGAAGGTCTTAGACCAAGTCGTCTTCCCAAAGGTACACTCTCTTCTTATTGATTGGTGATTGTTTTATTTGATGGATCTTTTTGGTCTTCTCTTGGCTACATCTTCAGGTAGTAGTATTCTTCATTTTAACCGATTTTTGTTTTGTTCTTTCAAATAAAAACATCTCTCTCTCTCTTTGTTGGAGATCATGAGGGAGGTTTGTAGAGAAAGAATAAACATTGTGGGAGTGCGTTTGATTTCTGAGTTCAACTTTCAGGTTACCTCACATCTGTACACCTTTTAGTATATCAGTTGTTTTATTTAATATTGGCTAGTGTTGGTCCTTTGTTTCTTTTGTTATTGAACTTTTCACTTAACAGTAATGTCGCTGATCTTCCTAGTGATGTTCGCATGTATGTTTTAACTTTTAAGCCTAAGACCCTATATTTTAGCGGAGGAGGATGTTTTGATCGGCTGGTGATGGTTTTTTTGATGGATCGTTTTGTCTTCTCTGCGCTACATCTTCAGGTAGTCTTCTTCCTCTTAACTGATTTTTTTTCTAGGATTTGGTTTCTACATTGCGTTGGTTGCTTTATATATGTTCATGCTATTTACTTGTTGTTATGTTGTTTCAGGCTTTTTATGATGCTTTTATTGATGAGAGTGATGGCCTTGATGGACTCGCTTCTTCTCTGTGTTAGGGTTTTGTTCTTCCTCTTCACACACGTCTTTTACTTCTCCCAGTTTCCTTGATCTATTTGATTCTGTATTGTCGCTTTGGTTCGGTGATTTTTTTCTATTTACATGTTATTAACCTTTCGTTTTTTGTTTTGTTGGTTTAGATTCGTGGAGGCTTTGATCGGTGATGGCTTTGACTGATCGTTGTCACTCTAATTCATGTTATTCTTCTAGGGTTTGGTTTCTAAACTGAATCGTTCTAGGCTTTTTTTAACTTATTATGTTTGTGCGAGTTTTAACTCTTCTGGGCTCTGTTAATTTTAGATTGTGGAGGAAAGAGGATGCTTTGATCAGTTGGTGATGGTTTTGATGGATCGTTTTTGTCTTCTTTGCGCACATCTTTCAAGTAGTCTTATTCTTTTTTTTAACTGTTCTGAAAAAAAAAAACATCTCTACTTCTCTTTGATGCAGATAACATCTACGTTGCATCGGTTGCATTATATATGTTCATGTTATTTATTTGTTGTTATGTTGTTTCAGGTTTTGGATGATACTTTTATCAATGAGAGTGATGGCGTTGATGGACACGCTTCTTCTCTGTGCTACGCCTTTAAGTGTTTTCTTCTTCCTCTTCACACGTCTTTTACTTCTTTTTTGTTTTGTTTTGTTTTGTTCCTTACGGTTTTTTCTTCGTTTTGCAGGTATTTTGGAAGCAAACCATGATCCAATCATCAGTATTCTAATCCATATTATTGTCTTCAAGCGTCCTCATGGGTTCCTGGCTCCAATCATCACTCTCTTACTCATGTTGCTCTTCTAGAGTTTGGTTTCTAAATTGATTATTCAAGGTTTTTTATTATGTTCATGCGACTTTTAACTCAACTTGCCTCTGTTAATTTTAGATTGTGGAGGAGGATGTTTTGATCGGTTTTGATGGCTTGTATTTGTCCTCTCTGCGTCGTTTACGTGCTTAAAAAGGTATCAAATCATAAACTGGTTAAAATAAAAATTGGATCGATGAATTTGCTTTTTTTTTTTGGTTACTATTACAATTTAAAGTTTAATTATCTATATGTGATTGCTTTGTGCTTATAGGGTAAAGTTTGTTCTTCTCATTGAGGGAGACACTGGTTCGGGTAAGACTACACGATTACCACAATACCACAATATCTCCATGGAGCTGGTTTGAAAGGTATGACCTACTACTTTCCCTAACTTGCAGCATGTAGTACTAAAACACATATTTCTTACAAATTGGTGTGTGACATGATTTTGTTCGCTCTCTCAGGTTCCGAGCCAGCCAAGCAATGGCCCTTATCTTGAAGGAGATTCTGCCAAGATCCAAGGTTTGTTTGTTTCTTCTCTTGGACCAGGAATTTTGGGAAATTATCTTCGATGAAGTTCAGGTTAAGTTGGATTTATATTCTTGCCAGACATGAAGTTTTATGATTTGTTTTACCATTACAAAACTGTAGACTCTGACTTCTCACGATTCTTTTGTTCATATCTCACAGGAGGCCTTTGAAGAACTATTGCCAGAATATCCGGTCCGGTGATGTCTCTATATGTCTCTCTATTGAAGTGTTTACTCTGGTTTTGATGCCCTTTTCTCTTCTGTTCTTGTGGAACCTGATACTGTTGTGGAGAGAGAGGAAATGACATGGCTGAGGTATATCTCTCTCATTCTGAATCTGCATTGTGTTCATACAGTTCAAACACTTGATCTGATGGAGTCTTCACTATTATCTAAGTTCAACTACTTCATACAGTTCCTTATTCCGGAGAATCTATCTTACTCGGTAGGGTTTGTTCTCATACCTCTATTTTATGGCCAAATCCTCTTCTCCATTGACTAAATGACCTGATGATTTTTTTCTCTCTCTCAGGTTCCGAGCCCAACACTGCAGTCAGGTAATGGCCAAGGGAGATGGCCTCGTTAGCCTTCGATCGGGCTCTTAGTTTGCATCTCATATTCTTCTTTAGGGTCCATTAATTGAGATGTTGTCGTTTGGAGCATCGTCTCCCTCCTTCCCCTTTGTCTGAAATCAAAACGGAACAGAGGAGTCAGGACTGAGCTTTGGTATTGATTAGAGGTACCTCCTTATTCCTTCTTCTTCTTAATCTCTATGATTCTTTTTTTTTTGTTACTGAGTTGTGGTGTGTGATTTGAAATTTCTTGTCTTCTGATTCTCATAATCGTCGAAGCATTATAATGGCGACGAGAGAGCAAACAAGTCAAGAGAGAGAGGTATGTATCTTTTTTCTTTTCGTCTTCTTCTTATAATTCTATATGATTTTGACTGAGCAACTTTGATGTTTCTTTTTGGTTCTGTGAAACATCAAAGTTGATTGATTTATTTGACTCTCTCTCTCTCTCTCTCTCTCTCGTTGATGGTTGAGAACACAATCGTCGCCAACATGCTTGCTTAAGGTAACAACATAAACTGGTTCTGCGGATTTGATCGATGAATTTGCTTTTCTATTTTATTTTTGGTTACAGTTACAATTTAAAGGTTCACTTATTTTGTGTATCAGGTCAAGGAGATCATCATTGAAAGGAGGTAGAGAGCATGTACAACGAATTCCATAAATGACACCATTCTATGAGCCAACGTCCAATTTGCTTAACTGGGAATTCTATTGTTGTAGGGACCTGGGAGAAGTGGAATTGATAATGCTGCTGGTTGTTCCTGTTCTCGTAGTGTCACCACATTGCTATAGGTATGTCTGATTTAGCCTTATTTTATGATGTCAAACTATTTTTCTATGTGAATTCATTATATTCATAAAGTTTGTACCTTTATGTGTGTGTTTTGATTGCATATCCACAGGCTGACATCCTTGTTCGTGGTTTTGCTGGTTTGCCTTGAAGGTCTTAGAGCAAGTCGTCTTTCCAAAGGTACACTCTTCTTATTGATTGGTGATGGTTTTATTTGATGGAACTTTTTGGTTTTCTCTTGGCTACATCTTCAGGTAGTAGTATTCTTCCTCTTAACCGATTTTGGTTTTGTTCTTTCTAACCAAGTGTAAAAACATCTCTCTCTCTCTCTCTCTTTGTTGCATATCATGAGGAACCAGGACTACTGTGTGGGAGGTTAGAAGAGAGAAATGTCATTGTGGTAGTGCGTTTGATTTCTGAATTAACTTTCAGGTTACCTCACATCTATACACCACTTTTAGCATGTCAGTTGTTTTATTTAATATTGGCTAGTGTTGCTCCTTTGTTTCTTGTGTTTCCCAGATGATGTTCTTGCTGTGTACACGCATTCAGATGAGAGATCGATGATCCACAGATTCTTTCCTACACGAGTTTGTTCTTAAACTTTGTCTTTTTCACTAGTTTTTGTATTCAATGTCTTTTAACGAAAATATCTCTTCTGTGATGCAGATCATGGAGGCACCAGGGGGAACTAATGTGATAAATCTTTCTTCTGGTCTGTCATATTTTATGTTTCTTTCTGTGCTATGTCTTAATTACCATCGTCTTCATTACAACCACAAGTTAACCTTTGCTTTCTTATGTCTTACTTTATCATGAAGGATGCCTTTGATCTGTCGTTGCTCCATGGTACCTCTTTCACGGTCTCTTCATTCCCTTTGTTATATTTGTACTGTTCACAAATCAGCTAATGTTTTCTTTGCGTGTGTTAGATCGTGGAAGTTGAACGCCTTGTTGGAGGGAAGGAAGGCTTACATATAACTTCGAGTATCTGGTTACTTCACATATACACCTATCTGCCTATTGTTTATTGACCTTTGTGTTTGTTATCCAGATATCACTTCACTTCGCAGGCGAAAGATATGTCTTGCAAACGAGTTGTTCTTCTATCTTTTCCTCTCATTGAAAAGGCTCGAAAAATTCAGGTATTCATTCCTTTTTCCCTCCCAAATCTGTTGCAATCTGTTTGTTTTACTATTACTCAATGAATAATTTCGGGTTCCTGAGATTTGGGCTGTGCCATTGGGGAGTCTTCAACATTATTTTGACATGTTTTTGAATTTTTCAAGTTAACATTATTTTGGCATGTATGTTTTAAGTCTAAGACCATATATTTTAGTGGAGGAGGATGCTTTGATCAGTTTGGTGATGGTTTTGATGGATTGTTTTTGTCTTCTCTGCGGTTCATCTTCAGGTAGTCTTCTTCCTCTTAACTGATTTTTTCATATGGTTTGATTTCTACATTGCATCGTTTGCTTTATATATGTTCATGTTATTTACTTGTTGTTTTGTTGTTTCAGGTTTTGAATGATACTTTTATCAATTTCTTCTTCTCTATGCTACGTCTTTAATGGTTTTCTTCTTCCTCTTCACACGTCTATTACTTCTTCTTTTTTTTGTTCCTTACGGTTCTTTCTTCGTTTTGCAGGTCTTTTGGAAGCAAACCATGATCCAATCATCACATATTCTAATCCATGTTATTGTCTTCAAGCGTTATCATGGGTTCCTTGCTCCAATCATCACTCTCTTACTCATGTTGCTCTTATAGGGTTTTGTTTCTAAATTGAACCATTCAAGGCTTTTTTTTATTATTTTCATTCGATTTTTAACTCTTCTTGGCTCTGTTAATTTTTAACTCTTCTTTGCTCTGTTTATGATGTTTCTCTTGTAGGTAGGTATTGAACGGTTGGTGATGGTTTTGATGGCTTGTTTTTGTTCTCTCTGTGTTACATCTTCAGGTAGTCTTTTTCCTCTTAACTGAATTTTTTTCTTTGCTGTGTATTTAAAAATAAAAAAAAACATCCCTGTCTCTCTTTGATGCAGACTGTCGACACACTAGGATTACTGTGTGAAAGGTTCTAAGAGAATATTTCCTAGATACTTTGAAGCATTATAATGGAGACGAGAAAACAAGTCTCTAAGAGGTATGTATCTTTTTTGTGTTCTTATAAATTCTATAGTTTTGTATCTTTGACGGGTTTGTTTCTTTTTGATTCTATGAAACAGGTGCCGGTGATTTATTTGACTGAGTTGATTCAGAACACAATCGTCACCAAACATGCTTAAGGTAACAACATAAACTGTTTCGACTGATTTGATCGATGAGTTTTGCGTTTTTAAAAAAGTTTTTGTTGTCTTTGGTTTACTTTGTTTTTTTGGTTACAATTACAATTTTAATGTTTAATTATTTTGTGAATCAGATCAATGAAGGTAGAGACCATGTACAACTAATTCCATGTATAACACCATTCCATGAGCCAACGTCTAAGAAGAAGAAGAGAAGAAGAACACCTCCAGGTTTTGTTTCATATCATCCTTCACTTATGTTTAAGTGAAACTAGACTTTGTTTTAACCATTCTTACTATTTTTCATCATACTTTGGATAAGGTTGGGAGACACTCTGGTTCGGGATAGACAGTCACAAATATCTCCATGAAGCTGCAGGTTGAAAGCTACGACCTACTAGTTTCCCTAACTTGCAGCATGTACTACTAAATCACACTTATTTCTTACAAATTGGTGTTTGTGTGTATGTGTATTATTCTTTAACCGACAAATGTTAGCTTGTTGAGAACTTACTTTGCCGTTTCTTATTTTCTCGTGAAAGTTGTACTTCAATGCAGGAAAGAGCAAAGAGCAAGGCGCTGTCAAAATACTTGTCTCATCGTGCGGCTGTGCCAGGTTTGTAGTTCATGTCTCTGCTTTGTGTTTTTGTGACCTATAGTTTCATGAATTAACATTGCAGGATGTACAAGGATGGTAGCATCATTCCATTAGATGATTCTTTGGGTTATGCTGCAAACTATTCACACATGTTGGGGTATGGTAGTCCTCAAATGAAAGAGCTTATGAGGATTTATGTCACCATCCACAAGTTTCTTCTGGCTCTCTCTGTTTCTACATGTTTGTAAACGTAATCAATAAGCTAATTTTTTTAATGTGTATTATGATTTTGCTTGCTCTCTCAGGTTCCGAGCCAGCCAAGCAATGGCCCCTATCTTGAAGGAGATTCTGCCACGTCCAATGTTTGTTTGTTTGTTCTCTTGTACTTCTTTGTCGAATCTTACTTTACTCCCTTATTTTTACTTTACTACTCCCTTCTTTGGATTTATATTCTTGCCAAACATGAAATTTTTGACGTGTATGATTTCTTTTCAAACGACAGACTGTGGCTGGCTTATAACGATTCTTTTTCATCTCACAGGAGGCTTTTGAAGACTATCGCGTGAAAATTCGGTGATGTGTACATCCCTCTGGGGCGTTTCTGTTCCAGCTCTTGACAAAGATTTTCCTTGGGACTAGTTCCCAGCCCAATCAGTTCTGGTAATGTGTTTGTTTGACTTTATATGTCTCGTTATTGAAGTGTTCACTCTGGTTTTGATTCCCTTTTTTCTTCTGTTCTTGGTGGAACCTGTGCCATTCATTGTGCTTTTGGCTGTGGGAAAACTGTTATCAGTCAGGCACTTTCCAAGGTAGGTGTGACACTCCTGTCTTGTTCCACTTAATTTACTGGATATATTGGATTTCCAAAGCTAATTTGTTCTTATATACATAGTACTCCAACTCCAATGTTGTTGTGGAGAGATAGGAATTGTAATGGCTGAGGTATATGTCTCTCATTCTAAATCTGCATATTGTTCATACATTTGATCTGATGGGGTCTTCACTATTATTTAAGTTCAACTACTTTTCTAACTGTTCTTATTATTGCAGGATAGAGAGCTACTCGAACCAGTAGCTACAACACAAAGCAAGCTGCAGGAAATATCAAGTTACTCTTACCGAAGCAAGCACATGAATTGTGAGTCGAATTTGTCTTTTAAAAGTTGTTGTCTTTTGCTTCTTGTTTGCAATTTAGATCGAGACTGAGATTTTTGTTTTATGATGTTTCTCTTGTAGGTAGGTATTGAAGGGTTGGTGATGGTTTTGAAGGCTTGTTTTTGTTCTCTCTGTGCTACATCTTCGGGTTGTCTTCTTCCTCTTAACCGATTTTTTTTCTCTGCCTATTTAAAAAGAAAAAAACATCTTTGTCTCTCTATCTATGGTCCAATTTACTCGGTTAGGGTTTGTTCTCAGACCTCTCTATTTTAATGGCAAATCCTCTTCTCTCTCTCAGATGGACTAATCCTTTATAACATTTCTTATGTTCCCCAGATTGATAGAATTGCTCGCCTTACCTTCAGGACTGCTTGGAAACGGCGTGGCAAGCTGTGTTCTGTTGACAAAGCTAATGTCTTGGAAGTATGGTTAATAATTACGTTTTCTTTTACTTGTTTTCCTCTCTCTTGCTTCATGTGGAACACATATAACACTGATGCCAATGCAATTTGTTCTCTGCAGGCCTCAATTTTATGGAAGAAACGAGTAAGAGAGCCTATGAATAAGAGAGCCTCGGAATATTCTGATGTTGAGCTGTCACATATGTATGTTGACAATGCTGTGATGACCCGCCAACAGGTAAATTCTTTTGCCAAACTAGTCAGGCTTGATACCGCTTTGAAATTGTGTAAATTAATTACTATGGGTTGATTGTTTCATATATATGCAGTTTGAGACCATTTTTGTTGATATATTATCCGATTAAGCTTCAATGATCACAGGAAGCATTAGAATGCTGGCAATTTTACAAGCATGTGCAACCATTTTGCTTTGTTATATACTTATCGTAGGTACATGGGAGGACATGCCAGAAGGCATTGGGAAGAGACAAAGCATTTCTATTTACTTGAGCTTGAAACATAGCGTGCTTGGGATTATGCTGGTGACGTTTGTGTCACCGGCGTATTCACTTAATGAAAGACGATCTTAATGAAATAGTCCAGGTACGTGTCACTTATCCTTGTATCAGTATTAGTGTCGTGACTAATGACCTCTTGTCTCAGCGATATATTTATTTGACCGGCTCATTTGTTTTGCGTGCAGCTTGTTGGAAAAGTTGCGCTAGCAGCAGGTGGAAAAATTGCAAAATCAAGACTGGTTAGTCAAATTGTTAGAATATCATATTGATTCACTCCATATCTCACTGCATGACTGCAATTAATTCCTCCTCAACATTGGTTCTTTAAGTTGTCGTCTCTTGTTACTTTTGACGTTTGATTGAGCTTAAGTCAGGTTATGCAACTGAATTCTATATTTTTTCTTCTTGATGAATTCAGATATCTTGCAAGTGAGGATAGGAGGACCTTGTTGTTTCCATGGCGTATTTCTCTTTAACTACTCTCATCTTATTACTTATTTGACTGATTCTAGATGTTTCTAATTTTATTTTGATGTGTTGATTGATTGTCTCACTAATCGCAGGGAAACGAGTGTCACAAACATGAATGAGACCATGAGCAACATCCAAGACGAAGAAGAAGAACCCTCCAGGTTTTGTTAGATCATCCTTCAGTATTGTTTAAGGTCAACTACTTTTTTAAACCATTCTTATATGTTATGCTTTTTAATGGTTGTTACTTTGACGTTTGATTGAGCTTAATTCAGGTTTCTTCTTGATGAGTTCAGATATGGTGCAAGTGAGGATGGGAGGACCTTGATATTTTTCTTTTTCTTTTTAAAATCAATTGTTGCTTAATTGTCTCACTAATTGCAGGGAAACAAGTGTTACAAACATACATGTTAGCTAGCTCTACCGATCAATGAATGAGACCATGAGTATTGTTTCAAATCATCATCCATCAAGAACAAGAAGAAGAACACCTCAAGATTTTGGTTCAAATCATCATCCATCAGTATTGACTAAGTTCAACTACTTTTTTAACCATTATTATTGATTCAAAACAAGCATAATCCCATGTGTTGACTCGATCAAAACCAGTATTGACTAGGTTTTGGTTCATGTGTTGATTGTCTCACTGACTGTAGGAAGATCATCATTCAAGACTAGAGACCATGTTTAACTTCCATGAATGAGATCATGAGAAGACGTCCTAAAAGAAGAAGAAGAACCCCCTCAAGGTTTTGTTTCAAATCATCCATCACTACTTTTAAGTTCAACTACTTCTTTTAACCATTCTTGTTATTGCAGGATAACGTGCCGTGATAGAACCAGTGGCTACAACACAAAGCAAGCCTTAGGAAATAACAAGTTACTCCTACCGAAGCAAGCACAGAGGTAAACAAACTTCTGCTTTGCTTAGCCTTAGGGTTGATGATGACCCAAACAATAACGACATCAATAGTATAATCCTCCTCACTCTTCTTCACCATCATGCAAGTACAATTTCCTGTTAGAGAAATTGATAAACGAACGATCACCTTCTCTTCTCTTTTCTTGTCTTCAAACTCTTTGAGTATTATTTATGAATTAGCTGGATATGGTGCCAAGTGAGTATTGGAGGAGGACACGTTATTTGTTTCCATGATGTTTCTTTTTCTTGTTCAACTCTTATCTGGTTTGATCGAGTAAGTAAAGGTATAACAATTCTAGGGTCTTTATTAGGGGGTTTTCTCTTTAATTGGCTCTTTCTGTTAGAATTACAATTTAGCATATGATGATGTGTAGATCGCGGAGTTGCTTTCAAGAATTAAAACTGATTCTATTGGATTGATGATGTGTGACCAAGTACAGGTTTACATACCATGGCAAGTTTTGTCAAGAACCACCCGTGGCCTAACGTTGATGCTCATAGCGGAGTGCTGTTGAACTATTATTGTCTAATTGAAAGAAAGGTACAAAACTGCATCGTTATCACTTAAGCTGCATCGTTATCACTTAAGCCTGACTAACCACAGGCCTTGTTTTACTGAATCTTGGTTATAATTAATAGAGTGACCTTTTCTTTCAGATTTAGATTCTACTACACTGTGATTTTTGGCTGTCTCAAGGAATTACAGGTACATACACAGACATACTTTCGCGCTATTGACAATTCTCTTTGAGTAAACCCACACTTATCTTTGTGATGCTGTTCTCTTTCTTTTTTCAGCTGATATGGGACTGGGCTCTTGGACTGCCCACTAGAGCGGCCAAAGAGTGTAAACATTTCCTCCCAAAGGTGAAACTTTGCAACTTCGTGGGGCTCTTAAGCTCCTCTACATCTCTCAGAGTGAATCTGTCCCAACAAATTTGACAGATAAGAGACAGAGAGAGATCGTTTTAATGGCGACAAGAGAGCAACATGATGATGGTTCGAATTTGCTACTCAACTGATCCAAGGTTGGTTTGTTTGTTTGTCCTTCTTTTTACTTAAGAGTACTCTTCATCTTCGCTAACTGAACTCTAACCTCTGCTCTGTTGTTACATTTGGTCGTGTCGTGAATGATGAAGAAAGATGATCGATGAAGAAACGACAGTGTTTTAAAAAAGTCTGGAATTGGGCTTTTGGTGTTAGTTGGCGGCCCATATTCTTCTTTAGGGTCCATTAATTGAGACGTTGTCGTTTTGAAGCATCGTCTTTTTCCTTCCCCTTTGTTTGAAATCAAGACGGAACAGAGGAGTCAGGGACTGAGCTTTGGTATTCATTAGAGGTACCTACTTATTCCTTCTTCTTCTTCTAAATTTCTACGATTCTTTTTTTTTTTTTTGTTACTGATTTGTGGTGTGTGATTTGAAATTTCTTGTCTTCTAATTCTCAGAATCGTTGAAGCAGTATAATGGCGACGAGAGAGCAAACAAGTCAGAGAGAGGTATGTATCTTTTTTTTTTTTTGTGTGTGTTCTTCTTATAAATCTATATGGTTTTGACTGAGTTAGTGTGTGTGTGTGTGAATTATATTTTTGTATCCTTGACATATAGGTTTGTTTCTTTTTGATTCTGTGAAACAGGTGGGCTTTGATTGATTTATTTGACTCTCTCTCCCTCTCGTTGATTCAGAACACAATCCTCGCCAACATGATTGCTTAAGGTAACAACCTAAACTGGTTCTACTGATTTGATCGATGAATATGTTTTCTTTTTCTTTAAGTTGTTGTTGTTGGTTTTCTTTTCTTTTATTTTTTGGTTACTGTTACAATTTAAAGGTTTAGTTATTTTGTGAATCAGGTCAAGGAGATCATCATTGAAGGTAGATAGCATGTACAATTAATTCCATAAATAACACCATTCTATGAGCCAACGTCCAAGAAGCAGGAGAAGAAGAACACCTACAGGTTTTATTTCATATCATCCATCACTTATGTATGATTTTGTGTTGTTATTGTTTTTGTTGGTTTGAAATTTGTTAATGATTAAATTTTAATAACAATTTGCTTAACTGGGAATTTTATTGTTGTAGGGACTTGAGACGAAGTAGAATCGATAATGATGCTGGTTGTTTGTGTTCTCGTAGTGTCACCACATTGCTATAGGTATGTCTTATTTTATGATGTCAAACTATCTTTCTATGTGAATTCATTATATTCATAAAGTGAAAAAAAATCTCTCTCTCTCTCTCTCTCTTTGTTGCAGATCATGAGGAACCAGGATTACTGTGTGGGGAGGTTCGAAGAGAAAGAAAAATCATTGTGGGAGTGCGTTTGATTTTAACTTTCAGGTTACCCCACATCTATGCACCTTTTAGCATATCAGTTGTTTTATTCAATATTGGCTAGTGTTGTCCTTTGTTTCTTGTGTTTCCCAGATGATG